>JAYJME010001233.1:0-17293 GCA_036873775.1 Costaria costata
TGTCGGCGGACAACGAACGCTGTCGCAGCGGGCCATATCAGCTGCACATGGGCCTGACGACGGTATAGTTGCAGCCAAGCGTCCGAGCTCACCTACCGCTTGCCTACAAAACAAAACCTGAATGTCAGCATCCTATCGTGCGTGTGAACGGAGGGTTTCTAGCGCCTTGCGGTAGAAAAATAAAATAGTTGCGTAATCAAACGTCTAATCATGCTGTGTGTCCAGGCGAGCAGTCGAGCAACCATACCGGTAGCACAGACACCAACAACGCGACTGTGGGCCACTTCTACCTACCACATAACCAGGTATACATAACAGCGTAACTGGAATGTAACGGAAATAACAAGTACGCCGCGACAGGTCGGCTATTAAGCAGCGCATGCAACGAACATGAAAATGGCTGTCGCTCCGCACGTGGACCGAACTCCCCCCTTGAAAACAGGTTAATTAACGTCAATGAGAGCGTTGCTAGTGTGCACTTTCTGATCTGCGTTGTATTTAACCAGCGCTGAAAAGATCTGACATTAAAAATCCCGTATGGACTTGACGTTGTCAACCTCCTTTCAAAGTGTGACATTATCTGACTGGGGACCCCCCCCCCCCACTAACAACAGGTTTCCTTAACGTCAGCGATAGAACCCTGACCCCGCCGTGTTTTTGTGCGGTATGCGCTGCATGTCGGGAGGGAGGCGTTGTCCGCGAGGTTCAAGGTTATGGTCCTTGCGATAAGTGGTGTTGATCTTTGCGATGCGATATTTCAGCACCCGCGCGAACGTGAACCAAAGAGCCCATGTCGTTATCTGCCTGCCTCTCGTGAAACCCGTTCAAAAGCAGTCGACGTCTCGCTCACACGACTAATACACCCCACCCACACAGCGACACCACCACCGCACCCAGACAGCGTTGGGGGAAGGAGGCGGGGGAAAACAGCGATGCCTGAGACGCACGCTACGGTATAAGTAGCACCTACAAGCTGGTTCAAGCTGAAAGCCCGAAATTCTGCCCGCCACGAATACCGCTTGCAATATTAACTCGAATGTTGCATGTTTGGTATCATACTGACCCCCCGAATAGTGGAAGACCGTGACATGGCCAGTTGTTTTTTTGTTAAGGACCTTATATTAACGGGTTCCCATTTGATAATGTCATTTTTGTTTTAGGGTCTGTCCATTGTTGTGTTGAAAGAACCAAGCCAACGATTCACACGCCATTCTTTTCCAACGACGCCCAGAGTAAAAATGAAAATTCGCGTTCTAGATTTTTTTTTTCTCGTTTTTGTGGCATATCTTTAAAATACCTTTTTCGGTAAAGATCCAAAAATGCCATTATCAAGACAAACAATCCTGCGTTACCAGAAAAACACATTCTAGACAAGATATTGAAAAATTAATGAAGGACAATTGCAGTGATTGCTTATAAGATCGTCATCCAAGTTTTTTTATCTAAAAAGTTCGTTTTTGATGGCGATGATCGATTTTCCGTTTTTGCATTTTTCCCTTACCGCCAGTTCGTCATCCTGATGCTGATAGCATCCAAGTAAGCGAAACACTTCAGCACTTCGAGTTTCGAATTCCTCGCGGACCCGCTTCAGAACAACGCCGGGTCCATGGCGTCCCTTTGCTGCACCTCACTGGAACAGCCGATCCGTGCCTCTCCCCTGAATCCACCTGGAAGAACACCGAGACGGGTCTATCACCGCAACACTTGGCGACTAGTGGTTTCAAGCGCTGGTACGCAAGTTGTCGCCTCTGCGAGCACTGCCGCTCATGTTTCCACGTTGAAGGCGGTGCGGCAGTCAGTTAGGATGAGCCAGTGGTTTTTCCTCGTAGTATACCCGGATGTATAGCGCCAGCTGCCCCATCCCCCCCACCCCCCCCCCCCGAACCCCGACCCCATACGACCTCGCCTTTCGATTGATCTCCTTCAACGGTGGCCGCTATTGTCACATGAGGCCGGCTGCAAGAAGCCATGTCCATCCGCTCGTACACAGTTGGGGCGGATTTTTTCGTCCAAGGCAGGGAGATGCAAGAAACGTTGCCAGAACTCCGGCGGGAATGCCTCGGGGTCGTCAAGAACCCGCATTCAGAAGGCCTCAATGTTGGCGCCAAACTTTCTAGCGGCCGACCTCGGTCTCGATCGAATGCAGGCGCGAGAAGAGTAGGCCGCCCTCCTCGCGTCTGATAGGGCGTTGCCGGAGTTGATGACCCCGAGGGTTACATGTAGGTCGACTTCTTCATTCGACCACCACCCGGGGCCATCCTCTTTCTCCGGCTCAGTTGTACTTGCTGCCACCGCTGCCGCTGTCAACTTGGAGACAAGGGGGTGGTCTTCTTCCAGAAATTGACTTTCGCCCGCCCCCATGTCACCTCGTTGCCGGGAGTGCGCGGCTCCGTGAGGGGACTGCATATTGCTACTGACATCTCTTTCGACTGGCGACATGCCGAGGATTCTCTCTTGAACTTGCTCGCGCCCGCGGTTTCGCGGGCTGGGCCCCTAAACTATGTTGAAGTTCGACTTGTATACCTCATCAACCACGGGAGCAGAAGGGTGGTGTCACTGCGTACGACAGGCGTGAACATGTCGCAGCGAGTGCGTTAACTTCACTCGGCCGTCCTGCATGTGCATTGTAAAGGCGGTGTTGGGCCACGTCAAGAGAGTCCTCAACTGCCCTGGCTATGTGACGTCACCGCTTCCAGTGGCTGTGCATGGCTCTACGAGCAGCGCCTTCCTGGTCCAGTGAACCCTTCACCAACGGGTATCTGTCCATCGTCAGCGCTTGCCTTCCCGATTGAGCTGGTGCCGCGACTGGGAACGGGGGCAGCCCGGCTCCTTCCCTCAGCGCTATTTGGGCTCCTAGGTACCAGAGGGCCATGTACGATTCCAATACGTCATCAAAGCACCCGAGAAATTCCTGTACATGGGGCCCAACAGACAGCCGTCGGCCGGTCGTCTGGAAGACGTGGAAGGGCGTTCTGCGGGTGGATTTCGAAGGCGTCAAACAGTCGACAATAACGGGTGGCTGCCCCCGCACATCCTACTGGGTGCGGGAAAACGGTAAACCACAGCATACCCCTCGAAGCAGGCGGAGAGTATCGCAGATCATGGCGCACAGGCTGATAGAAAAGGTTGGGAAATTCCCGATAGCACTCACCATCTGCTCGAACGTTCCATGGGAGCTGGTCGCTACGCAGTGTGCCGTGTCTAGCTAGCGAGGGTCCCCCAGGAGTATATCGGCGAATTGTAAGGCATCCCTTACCGCCGACTATCGCTCCCAAACCAGGCTGGGATTAGCCCCCTTGCAATGACCGCCGAGTGAGGGGGTTGGCTTCCTGGACACTATAGTCACGACACTCGATGCAGGATCTCGCGCAAGGCGCTTCGCACGTTCCAGCATGGACCGAGTGTGCATCATCCCGCCGTGAGCGCACGAGAGCAGGACAAGCGCGTGCCTGTCCTCATTGTCCCATGTTTAGCTGTTCTGGGCACGACGGCAGTAGCCACACGGGGCCCCAGCAGAGACCGGGTCCCTCTCGCCTTGTTCTTAGCATCATGCGCCTTCCCATTGTTACATCGTTCCCTTGCGATGCTGTGTTTCGCTGCTCTTCTCCCAGCAACGGCTGCAAGGCTGTCGCCAAGCGGCTTGGACGCAGAGATCCCAGCACAGTTGCACCATCGTATATCACGGGGAGCCGAGCCAGAAGATCCACCAAGAGGACAGTGTCCCTGTGCCGCTGGCCTGATTCCAAACGCGCGCCTACCCCCAATCGATCTTAATGTTGGCCAACGGCCGTCTCTGCTCGTTATAGGGCGCACAACAGGTAAGCAAGACTGCCGAAGAAAGGAATCCTCTGACCAGGTGTCATGTACAGCTCGTAGATCATACACGGAGCTCGTGCTGGTCGGCGATGCGGAGTCGATCTACGCCGCTCTGACTCAGCGTCCGCCTCTCCACTACATGTGTTGTCGCCCGTCAAACATACCGGCGCCAGAGGCGGGGTTTCCTCGCGCAGAAGGCCCTCCGCGGTGGAGACCCTGCCCCGCAATGCGGCCTAGTCCACCCCACTCGCCGACTGGTCAATTCCGCGAATGTGCTCGAGAAGGGGAAGCAAACGAATGCCCCGTCGCCCCGAGTGCAAAGCTGACTTCGGGCATGTGAACCGGCGTATACGGTCGCGGGTGGCTGTGATTTCCGCGAATTCCATGACGCAACGGGGGTGTACGAAGCACGAGCAGGCCACAAGTACCCTAGTCGGCGTCCTCCACTATCCATTGCAGATGCTGAAACGTAGTTGGCTACCCTTGAACCGACCGTTCGCGCGCTTGATTGAGGGGTTCCCGTTTTGCATCGATCGGAATCGCTCGCCTAGCTACGTCTAACGCCGTGGACATGATTTCCTCGCCGTGACCCTGTAACGCCCGCCGATTGGCATCGACGAATGTGGTATGTGCTCGGGACAATGGAAAAGTAACAGTGGATCCGCTTCCCTGACAAGGAAGCTAGCACACCTCTCTAAGTGGAAGCAATGGGTGCACCCTCGAAGACGAACCTGCGGGTCTGCCAGCATCTCGATGCACATGCCGCAGTCTGGTTGACTCGTTTCACGTTGCGGCTCGATCGCGATAGACGTCGGTAATTCCGGCGTATCGGTGACGGCGGCGGATCCGAGGCCGAACCCTGACGTAGACTCCGCCGACCTTCCACTTCTACCGGTGGTGCCGGCGGCGGTGATAGCGACTGTAATGGCAGTGGCAATGGTGGTGGCGTTGGTGGCGGTGGTGCTGGTGGCAACGACGGCGGCGGCGGTGGTGGTGGTGGTGGTGGTGGTGGTGGTGGTGGTGGTGGTGGTGGTGGTGTTGGTGGCAGTAATGGTGGTTGTGGCTGGAGCGCTAGGACCACACCCGCCGTCAAGAGTGGCGGTCGCGTCGAGAAGTGAGCTACCGTCGACAACGATGGTTGCGACGGCGAAGGCGAGGGCCACCGGAGAGGAGGTCACAGAGCGGGCAGGGGCAGCGACGTCGTGAATGTCATCTGAGTGCTCGACAGCCCCGTCAGAGGCGATAACGGCAGTGTAGCCAGCGGCAGGGGCAATGATGATCGCGGTATCAGTATTTCTCTAAGAGCCCATGGAAAACTCGCCGATGAAGGGATCCAATCAGTAGTCTCGGATGCGACGAGTGGCTGGGCCGGCAGCGGCGAAGAGGGCAGAGGCCCCAGAAGCGGTGGTGACAGTGCCGAACCCATTTCGGCATTTGGAGGCGGACCAGGCGGCAGAGAAACCGAGATACTTATCGCCGGTGGGGCAGGCGGCTGGAGCATTGCAAGATTGAACGCAGCAGAATGAACTCTGTCCGACGATTGTGACACCAGTACTGGCTCCCTCACCCTCACTGCCATCGACAAACCTTCCGAAAGCGTGTAGATTACCAGCAGGGACGTTGGTGCCGCTTTGATGGTTGCACTGACAACGACAACGGTGATGGCCTAGTCCTCTGTGGCGGAACATGCAGCGGTGACTACTCTTCATAGTATCTCCAGTGAGGGCATGGCGGTACCGTTATCGTCGCTGGTGGTGGCAGGGTGTGCTGTGACATTAAACGGCAGAAACCATGCCCCTTTCCTTCACATTGTGCCAGATTCGCGGGCGCCAAGGTGCGCACTGAGATATATTGCCCTGCAATACAGTGCTTGTGCTGTCATCAGACCCCGCAAAGGGCTTTCGGCACTAGACGGCCCGAAAATCTGCCATGACACGGGCGGTACATTGGCACAATCAACTCACGGTGAAATGCAACCAAGCCGTCTTCTCCCATATCTACCCCCAATACGAGGGCGCCTCCTTCGGGGAACACGGCCCACTGTTGCATCAGGCGCCAGCGTTAAAACGTCTCTCGGTGGAGAGGTCGAACTTCTGGTCGCCGCTTGGGTCCACCTCCATTGGGTTCGTCACGTCCTGGGTTCCACTGGATACTCGTACTGGCTTTGGAATAATAGAGAAACCCTCCGGCTGAGGACGCAACTCCGACGGTCTTCCGCAATTCCGATTGTCGCTCCTGGCGGTAACTCAAGAGGGTGCCCAAACCTTCCACACACTCTAGCCTTCGAGCGAGGTCCTCTGTTCGCCTGCTGATTTTCCCTGGGCATTCGGTCCTTCCATAGAGGTGAGAAGCACCGATTCTGTCCGATGACACCCACCCCGTGACCCTGGAGCCGTCCCCCTCGGGAACGGGGGGGGCGAATGAGACTAGTTTTCTCCGTACCAACCCCACGGGTGCTGCCTCTCCCCTCCTGTTATGTTCCGAGGGCACCGAGGAAGAGCCCCTCGTCCATCGAGTAGTTCGGACGACGTGACCGGCACTCCGAGACCCTGCATGGCCCCAGGTGGTAAGGGACGGGCGTTATCGCACACTAACTCCATAGGCGTTGGTCTTCGGCTCCTGGTGGTCGTGATCATGGCGCCGGGAGAGGCACGTGGCCTACCGCCTCCATGAGGGTGCCCGTTCCCGTACGAAGATTCGGAGTTCACAGGTCACTCTCCCCCGCTGCCACCTGGTGCGTGGGTTGGTCCCCTAACGCCCTCCCCCGCGAAAAAGTCTCCGAGCGGTCGAGCCGAGCGCCTCATTCCTCCTATCGCGCCCACCGTCTGTTGTGTTGGGATTCCCAGCCCCAGCCTTGGCATCGCCGGTGGTGAGACTGCTGGTCCATTGGTATTCGTGGCGTCATAGTGGCAAGACCTGACCCTCGGATCTTCCCGATGGGGCCAGCGCCATGTGATCGTGAAACAGGAGCCAGACCGCCTGCTCGACGAGCCTGCTCCCTGTTATTAGCCGAAAAGGTGACTAAGACTAAACCTACCCCTGTATTGTTCGGCTGTTGCGTACTGAGATAGTGATTGGTCTACGGCTTCGCTGCGTCAGCTGGGCACCAGTCGACAAAAGCGTAGGGTGCAGCACAAAGATAATAAGCTTTACAGAAGATGCGTTAAAACAGTTTTACCGTCGGCTGAGGAGCATGCCGACGGGAACGATTATGTTTGCAGGAGCAGCAGTAAGATGAGTACCTAAGACGCAGAACATACACGAGAAGGTACCCTTAGCTGAGCAGAACGCCGAATTTATCATCAAGCCATTGGCGTCGGAAAGTGTTGGCTATAATAATAGGATCGTCTTGGCAAGTGATTTCTGAGAAAGTATTGGTCCAGTAGAACGGAGTGCTACAGGCTGCCTCAAGCAGGACACCGCAAACTTCCACCCCCACGGGTGCCCACGTCAATTTCGGAGTCAGACTCTGATTTTTTGCACGCGTTTTCTATGAGCCCTTGCCAAAAAAATGATGGATGGGCTGAAAAATGATGTCCCAGGGTAATGTGGGATATTTGGGTCTCCCGGGACCCCAAATATCTGGCGAAAGAAAGAACAAACATTCAAATTTACAAATTTCGGCAAGGCCTTATAGAACACGTGCGCAAAATTCAGGATTTAACTCCGAAAAGCCGCGTGGACCTTTGTCGTCACCGGTTCAAATGATTAACTACTGTAATCACTAACCCCTTTGTTTTGAGCCCTTTGAAAAACATAACTGTGTATATTTCTACACCTAGGACAGATCAGCTCACCGTGAGCTCGAGCTAGCTCTTTTCGACGGTAGTTCACAGGTGAGCTACATGAGCTGCACATGTTTTCCTGGCTTGAGCTATAGGTGCGTAGCTCATCTGCACAAATTTTCAAAGCTTGAGCTTAAGAGGATAGCTCACCTGCACATGTTTGCCCAGAGTGAGCTATATCTGCACGTATCTGCTCAGGGTGAGCTATATAGGAGCTACAAGGGGCTTCGCCGGCGGTCTGGGTGGCCGCCGGTCGCCAGCTTGCGTGATGCCAAAACTGATACCGGTAGCATTGTGGCCAAGGATGGAGGTCAGATGTAATGCCAAGAGTCTAGAGCGCTTTGCACACTGCCCAAGGAGAAAACACATCTTCTGTAGCCCTCGAAAAGGAAACACCTCCCAGGTCGCTGACAGGGCAGGATTATGGGGCGTAACCCGACGTCGAGGTCGCGAACGGGACGCGTGCAGGCGGATCCGCGGCGCAGGCCGGTGCACACGGGGCTGGTGCACACCCCGGCGAAGAAACCGCGCGGGAAGAGGGTCGGCGGCGGGAGAGATCCGCAAATCAGTTCCGCCTTTAGAAGGACTGCTACAGGAATATTTATATGAGCTAGCTCAGTGTCCCCGGGGTGAGCTATAGGAGCTGCATGAGCTACACACGTTTTCCCCGGCTTGAGCTATACAAAGTATGAGGTACTGTAGCTCATCTGCACATGTTTTGAACACGTGAGCTTTACACGATAGATTAGCAAGCTCATGAGCTGTACAGGGTGTGCATATTTTAAGCGGTACCTGGTACATGTTTAATCCCCCTTTTGCGCGGTAACGTGTACCTTGTATTATACCAGGTAGGATAGTATTCACGTCCAGTCCGGCATATATTCGTGATCACCCACTCAGCTTTCTTGAGCAGTTTCGGGGTCGAAAAGAAGCGGGCCCGGAAAAAAAAACCATCAACAGCTGGATTAATCGTCTAGTCTATACCCCCACTCTTGCGCCCAAAATCGTGTGCCTGCACTACTCGTGCTACTCGTACATGGCACCCCGATTTACGTTTCGTGGGGCGTGGCGCTACCATTTACATCTTGCTTCGGGTTGAAAGTGACCAGACTAAAAATCGGACCGGAATCACTTCAAGGCCAGAAGCCCATCAGTGAGTGATGACCGCTTGTCCTCTCCCCTCCCCGACTTCCTCTTCGACACCACGGGAATCGCCGATTCAAACTTCCCACCTTCGCTGGGCGTGCTCGGGAGAGGCGTCAGCTTTTCCCCCCTAGAGCCAACCCCACCTGTCGAACTACGACTACGCTTCTTTTGTCGCCCCGGAGTAAGCCCCCCCCCAAACGGCGTGCTAACGCTTTGCCGCAGAGCCAGTTTCGCCGCAAGCGCTCGGGCAGCAGGCGTAGAGGGTGCCGCAGCTCCTCCGCGCGACTCTCGTGATCCTCTCTTCCCGAGCGTTCTCCCTCCCCCGGGCGTCCGTGCCGTTCCGGGTGTTCGTCGTCCCGTTCCGGGAGTTCTAGGGGTTAGCGGCGTGCCCCGCGCGGGGGTTTTATTCGCCCGTCCGTCGGCGGCAAGTCCGGACTTCGCTCGCTTGCGGCGCGTGTCAACGGCCTCCAGGCGGTGTGCGAGTTTGTCCCGCGGGGGCAGGTCCTTGACTTCGAACTTTTGCCCCCCCCAGGCGCCCCCAACTGCCCCGACCATGCTCGCCACATCGACGCCTGCTCCACCCACGGCACCATCAGGGAGAGGGGTGGCACGCGGATCGAGGATCATGGGAGTGCCATCGATCGAACCCCACGTGATCTGCGGTGAGTCTCCGTCCAGTCCCTGCACAAACAAGCAAGACCAAAGAACAAGAACAAAGAACAACCGGAAGGGCACGTGGGATTGGCAGTCGGCAGGGAAGAATGTCATGCAGTAAACGGAAACGACAGCAGATATTCTCAAGAGAGGTCGAACCTAACGAATTGGTTATTCAGTCTCATGTCGCACGTGCGCGCGACGGATACTTTTCATACCACTGGCTCGTCCAGAATATGGGGTCGCTCTTCCGAAGCGTTACCGGCAAAATCAAGCACCACGTACGGCACAGGTGCAGGCGGTCTAAGCCTCCAACTTCGCTCCATGCTTCTCACGCCGCTCCCAACAAACCCAGATACAATACCACTTCCATCAAACCCAGATAATATTAAACACTTTCGTCAACACACACGCTCACCGGCACCCTCGAAGGCGTCATTGGGACTTCCGCGTAACCCGAGGCATCCGCATTTCCCGCCAACAGCTCGGCCACAGACTCACGCGACGAGGACGGCCTCTCGATCGGCGACGCCCATGCCCCTTGCCGTGGCTGCCGCGCCTGTGGGACCGGAAACCGCGTCGCGTGGGCCTGGATAACCTTGGCGTTGGTCTGAACGACCACCGTGGCTCGCGGAACCGCTTGCGTAGGTTGCCTTTCGACCGATCCCTTGCCGTGCGGCTGAGGAGATTCCGGAACACCATCCGAGCCAGGCACGGGTAGGTCTTCCTCCGTTGGCCCCTCCGTTCCGTGTGCCGCCATCGATTGTTCGACGGCCGCTCCGTGTGGTCGTTCAGCATTGGTTGATCGATCACGAGTGCGGGGGCTGGCCTCCGAGGCGGGAGCAGCCGCGGCAGGCACCGTCGCCGCCTCTTGCCAACTATCTATTCCCACCGCCCCGAACAAATGCTGTGAAGGATCGTCGTTGTCGTCGCCGACATCAATGGCGTCGTCGCCGCCGACATCAATCGAGTCGTCGCTGTCGTTGTCGACGTCATCGTCGCCATCGTCGTTGTCATCGCTGTCGTTGTCGACATCGTCGTTGTTGTCGTTGTCGTTGTCGACGTCGTCGTTGTTATCGTTGTTGTCGTTGTCGTCGTCGCCGTCGTCGTCGTCGTCGACGACGACATCAACGTCGGCAGCGGCGGCGGCGGCAGCCGCAGGAGCAGGAGAGCTCTGGGTAATTCCCCGCACCGCCCTTCCAACCTCCCCTGCTTGCTTTATTAACCGCTGCTTCGTGCCCGATTTTTTTGTGCTTGCTCCTGTCAAACGCAGCGGGGCAGCCGGTGCCGGCTCTTCCTCGAGCCTGCAAGTATCCCTCGACGCGACTAGGTTTGGAGAAAACATGAGCTGGTTTCGAGTCCTGTGTTTCCACGTTTCAACCTGTTCAAAGAAACAAGAGACGCGATGAGAGAGGACAAGGTTTTAAGACTTTCAAGGCGGCACTTGGCGTGCGAATGCCTATCATGTCGGTGCCGCTGCAATAGTTGATAAGTGTGGGGACGGGCCATCCATCCTCCGATCTGGGCCCCGGCCAACATCTTGGGCGCGAGATGGCAAAACGAGCAGCGCTAAGCAATGTCGATGCTCCTACACGTATTAATTGACACCATGACATCAAGAGGTCCCCGAAGCAAAACGTTAGCACAGTCAAAAATAGTTAAACAGGGTACACATCCCGTCGTTCGAGACTTTGAAACGCTCTACTTCGTAGCTATGCCGAACCTGCAACATACATACCCGGTACGACAGGGCAGGGCATTGCCTAAACTCTACCGTGCGCCAACTGTCATTTACAACTGTAGTAACACTATCGGCGAGGTCGCACCTGGTTTGGCCGGTGGTCCCCTATCTTCGGGCGGTCGGCGCACGCGGCATCCATTTGCGCTCGGCGCTCGACGGACATCATCTTGCCGTCTGGCAGTATCAGCAACTTGCTGGACGTCGCGTTGTTTCCTTCGCCATCTGCGGATTCGTAAGCCCAGAAGTAGCGCCTTCGAAACGTCTCCTGGTCTTTCTCCTGGAAACAAAGAGAGGCGAAAGTCAGTCAGCAGGTGAACATGAGCACTATTACCAACAGTACGAATAAATACAGTAACGGCCAGAATAAATACAGTAACGGCCATTTTTTTTTGTAGTTTAGAACTCATCGACAGTTTTTTTGCCCCCCGGTCGCGTAGGTGCAAATCTACGCAACTCTCTCATTTGACACTTGCACCGCTCTTCATTGGACGGAATCGATCCACAACACAAGTGTAGAAATGTCGTGATGACGTTATAACCTTGCAGCACTATCACCATAAATAACAAGTGTGCCTCTTGAAGCGAGCAGCGGAGGATGATATTAATCGTGTGCTACTGCTGTGTAGCGAGGAACATGGGATAAGAAGCCACGCGCGCATTTTGGTGAGACAGCTTTCGAGGCCAAACCTGTGACGGTACCCCTTGACATCGACAAGGAGGGCACATTATCAGCTAATTATTCACCCAGGTTCAGTTTGGAGGGCTCAGGTTCGGGTGGGATCAGGTCGGTGTGGGGTCGGGGTGCCAAGCGGGAACAGCAGCGTGCAAGCATAAATACTACCAGTATGCTTTGGTGCTGGTGTGTGTGTTGACCAGTGAAACACCCCGCAACACCAGTAGTTGACCAATGAATGGGAATTGTGGAATAAGCGGTAATCTCTACTGTCGACAAGCCAACGTGGTACCATGCCAAGCCAACAGCCAGCATGTACCCCAAGCAACCCCGTCTGCTGCGGAACGAAAAAGCTCAACAAATGAGCCCCGGACAACACGCGAACGAAGCACTAGGACTGCCTTTGAAAGACTATTTATAGCACGTAAATAGCAGTAAGCGCTGCAGCTGCCGTGAGCACGAGTGCTGAAAGCCCTTGTCAGCAGAACAAGCTCAACTACGTCCCATGAACAAGCAAGACAACACGCCGGCACATCTCCGCCATCACACGCTTACCACGACGTATGATATCATACGAAGTACTGGTATACATTAGAGGTGTTACCCTTTTGCCAAATACCCGGGTACTCGCGAGTATTACCCGGCTTGCTAATACCCGTCACGGGTACGAGTAACCATTCATACTCGCTGAGTATTTGGGGACCGGGTACCCGGGTTTCTGGGTACCCGTTCATTGACCTTGGAAAACCTGGAGATGGCAACTTATCGTCCCCTAAATCATGTCCCCTGTGTAGTATTTGGTACATATTCTCGAGGAAGCCTTGTTGAAAGTGAAAACGCTGTCTCATGCCTGACATCTCACACCGTACGAAAGTGTTACCCTTTTGCCAAATTACCCGGGAACTCGCGAGTACTACTAGGCTTGCTAATACCCGTGACGGGTACAGATATCACTTAATACTCGCCGAGTATTTGGGCCCCGGGCACTAGACGAGTACCCGGGTGTTAAAACAGGTATCGCCATTAAACGGGTACCCGGGTACCCGCTCAAAATGGTCGTAAATACTCGCGAGTACCTGGGTATTTTTTTCCCAAAGTTGGCGGGTACCCGTTTAAGACGGGTACTTGTCGGGTAACACTTACAATATCCCTGGTACGTATTATACGTAGCACTCGTCTGCTGTACGGAAGACATATCTACCATAGATCATACTATAAAACCCAATTCGCAAACACCGTCTTATTCCAAAATTAAACATATAGAGCACGTGCGCTCGAAGTATTACGCAGCTTGTGAAGATGGGTATCAACCGCTTAACCCTGTTAGCAGTGAAAAATGCCGCACACTATTTCCAAGCATGGGTGTCCCCAAAAACCGTTCCCGGCTCTAAAGTGGTTCAGGGGCCCCTTCGGTCAAAACAAAAAAAAAGTGCTTGCGTCTTGAAAAAAAAAAGATTTGCGTGTTTGTTACAGCAGCAATACTTGTATCTGATACAATAACGACATGTGTCAACTCCTTGCCGAACACAGCATAGCTCCACTACTAGACCTCAGACCATACCATGTCCCGACCAACGTATAGCGTGTTCGTTACGGTCTCTAGGTGGTGTTGGGGCCCTTTAATCTGCAAGGGAGAGCAGGCATTGCCGTGTTTCCACTACGAAACGAAATTGCTCAACAGCAACAATTTTGATCATTCCGGAGCTCCTGTTTCGTATCTACACTCTGCTGTGGCCGCGTAGGACGCTACGGAAGGTCGAACTAGACGCCCAGGTAGCTTGGCCTACCACTAATGGTGCTCGGCGTTGTCGTCGAAAATCTGAGTTTAAACAGTGTCAGCAGCCTGAGAACCTTCCATTTTTCAAAATCGTCTACTGGTCGCAGAGGTGCGGAGAGTAGTTTTTGAGTAAAAGGCACTTTTCGTGATGAAAACGGCGTCAGATCGATCAGACCGGCGCCTCAGACAACAAGGTTGCCTATAACCACCGCTCTCTAAAACTGCCGTGAGGAAGATGGTCCGAGTAATAGAACTGGAGAAACATCGTTTTCGGTAGGGAGTCATGAAAGGTCGAAATTATAAACTATACCATAAGTAGAATGGCAACTGAAAATAGCGACCCAAAAAACGCGAGGAGTGCTGTCCTATCAACCGTCTCGGAAGTAACTTTAATGCAGCGGTACAAATAACATCATGCTGCGCGTGTTGTACCAGGTATGCCGTATCGTGGTACTTCGGACATAACCCCTACATACCCCCTACCCGCGGAGCTCGGGCTGCTTTGCGTAGCCGATGCTGCAATCGTCATATAAATACAAGTAAGCTTTTCTCGGTCGCTCGACTAGCCCAACTAGTGGCTTTTGGAGCCCAGGCAAGCTAGATTTTAGCGCCACAAGCTGACAGTAGGCGACGTATGCAAACAGCAGGCGACGTACGAACCTGACAGCAGGCGACGTATGCAAAACGACTAGCCCAAGCTGGCGACAGCAGGCGACGTACGCCACGACGTATGCAGCAGACGACTACGTAGCCTGAAGCACGTGCGAGAGCGTCGTGAGCAATCCGTCAGCTGACAGCTTGGACAGCCCCCACCTTGCTACAACACAACAATCACCCCAACCAACCAACAACAGCATCAGCCCACCAGCCAACCAACAGCATCAGCCATGACCACTGACAAGAGCTCGGGAAAACGGTCATCGTCTGCTCGTCGTGCTTCTCCTGCTCCGAGCTCTTCTCCGGCTTCGTCGCCTGCTCCTGCCTCTGCTGCTCCTACTGCTACTGACACGTCGAGTTCCCCTCCTGCTGCTGCTCCTGAAGTTCTCTACCCCGACGAAGGGGACACCGGGAAGGATCCCATCCTTGCTGTCGTCCACGCCGTCGCCATCTTCATCAAACGCGGCTGGTCTACTCCCCAGGGCCCAGTGAGGTCGGAGCTGCACCCCCCGGTCAACTCTTTTCACAGTCAGCTTAGTTCCAACCAGTTAGTAAAGGAGAACCCTAACGACATTGCGGAAGTAACCTCCTCTAAATACCTCGAGGAGGTTGGCGTCCCGGGTGTCCCACCTCACAAGCTCAACCTCAAGATGGGTTATGTTGTTATGTTCATTCGAAACGTTAATTTTCACGCTGGGATTGTCAACGGCCGTAAAGGTATTGTTAGAGCCAAATCGCCCCGAATCATTGACGTTCAAGCCAACGCCCCTAGTGACCCACTCGTCAAAGTTCCTCGCATTACCTTCGAAGTCAAGGTGGGCTCGAAAGGCATTACTTTCCATCGACAACAATTTCCTCTTCGTGTCCGTTACGCTGTTACCATTAACAAATGCCAAGGACAAACTCTTGCCAAAATTGGGCTTGATCTTCGCGACGACGTCTTCTGTCACGGCCAACTATACGTTGCATTGAGCAGAACGACCCCTAGCTCCAACATTCCCTGTCTCGTTCCACCTTGAACCATTGACTAATCGTGTCCCTCATGCGGGAAATTGTGTTTACGATCCGTTCATCAACGCAGCTACGGGTGCAGCATTCCTTCTTTTAGCGCCCTCTTTTACCGCCCTACCACAAACACCTTACCCGGGAGGCAATTGCCTTCGGGTTTTTCGAACGGTGCTCTACCTTCCTGGACCATTATTGACGAGCTTGGCGACGGTGCCCGTCTCCTACGAGCTATCTCTAGACGTGTTTTAAACGACCCACAACTACATCTCCAAGTCAGACATCAGATCGTGTCCCATATTTCTCAAAACCATGACCACTTCATCTTGCACATCTCGAACGGGTTTCACAACGAACAAATACACAACCTAGGCCACCCACCACGTCACTACCACAGCCTACAAGAATATTTGGACATGATGTCACTCCCTAAACCCTATGCTGGCTACATCGAAATCGCCGCTGCTCAGGAACAATACGGCTTAACCATTAACGTTATCTTTGCCGGTTCCGCCAATTTCCCCCCCGTTCCAGATCCTCTCAATAATCGCATGCATGTTTCATACCACCCTCATTCCATGCATTATTCCACTCTCGCCCTAACTCCTCCATGTAAAAAACAAATGATCGTCACCCTGTGCCACCCCCATTATTATACTTAGTATCACGCCAACTCCATAGAAACGTCTTTCTTTACTCTACTATTATCAACATGCCAACCTCTATTATTAAATGCAAACATTTATGCTCTTACAATTTTCTTGATTTCGTTTTGGGGCTTCCCGGCGAAACAAGCCCGGAAGACCCAAAACGAAATCAAGAAAGTTGTAGGAGCATAAATGTTTTCATATACAATTTTCTTGCTTTCGTTTTGGGCCTTCCCGAGCCCGGAAGGCCCAAAAACGAAAATTGTAGGAGCATAAATGTTTCATATACAATTTTCTTGCTTCCGCTTTGGGCCTTCCCGAGCCCGGAAGGCCCAAAACGAAAATTGTAGGAGCATAAATGTTTACATATACAATCGTCTTGCTTTCGTTTTGGGCCTTCCCGGCGAAACAAGCCCGGAAGGCCCAAAACAAAAAATTGTAGGAGCATAAATGTTTGCATACTTCGAAGTATAATGATAAAGGTTGGTAATATTTTGCGTCACCCCCACTATTATCACATCATCAATTTTGAGCCTGGAAGACACAATGCGTCACCCCCATCGTTATCATTTTGCAACCAAATTTTGTTATTTTGTCTTAATGGTATGCCAGGTATTACTAACACACTCTTGCGTCGCCCCCATAATTGTTACTATCTTCCTGTCGATAAATTAAGTCATTTTGTAGTATTCGTCGTAAAACCCACTCCGAAGGGAAATTTTGTATAAATGCATGTACGATAATGTTGGGGCTTGCGCGAGAGCAGCCGAAGGGCCTGTTTTAGACCAAGTTTTGAGCCGTCCACGGAATAGCTCGAGGTGGGGTCCACCTCTCGGTGCGCCGTTTCCTGAACGTGCCTCAGCTTGCTCGTCCCTCCAGACCCTGCGAGTACCGGCCTCGGCCGTGCTCGCGGCGTGTCGTGCGGCCTTTGCTAAATCGCGTTTTTGGCCAAATTTCGGTTCCGAAACGTCGAGTGCGTAGTCGTGCGTAGACAGGCGCAAAAATGTGTGATGAACGTGTGCGTACGTTGTACCTGTAGACGCTGTACCTGTAGTATACCTGGTAGCAGTTTATCTGCGAGCTTTGACGACCGCAAGTCACAAGTTCGAGCCCCGATGTCTAACTTTTTTTTTTTGTTCAGTTTTTTTTCTTCTTTTGTCTTCGAGCCTCGGTGTATCCGACATTTTTTTTTTCCTCTTTTTTTTTTTAGTTTCTTTTTGTTTGTCTCCCCTCTTTTTTTCGTTCTATCTAACTTCCTTCTTTTTTCCAGCTTTTTTTTTTCTTCTTCTCTTTGTCTTCAAGCCTCGGTGTATCCGATTTTTTTTTTTCTTTTTTTTTTCGTTTATTTTTTTTTTTGTCTTCCCCTCTTTTTTATGGCTCAAATTGATGATT
>JAYJME010001234.1:0-17280 GCA_036873775.1 Costaria costata
GTGTCATCGGACAGACAGACAGACAGACAGGTTTTGAATTTCCGTTATAGACTACCCTAGGTAAACCTAGGGAATTGATAGGATGATGTTGATCTCCTTGAGAAATATTAGTTTTTGGGAAATATTAGTTTTTGGTTTCGAGGAGAGGTATATAGGATCTACAGTAGATTTAGATTTATCTACTGTAGATACCAGTGATTAGTCCTGTGTGCTTCAGCTTCAGCCATACGGCCGTAACAAAAGTGTTCTGCCTTCGGTTTGAATGCAAGAGGCTCAATAACTACTCGTAGAGCTAGCAGTCGATCGCACAATCCAGTCCAACCGCCGTTGTCAGCGGGATAGTGGCCTCAAACAGTTCTTTCTGCGTATGATATGCCTCACCAGGAAGCGAAACGTGTCGTCTTATGTGCTCGTAGTATGCATCTCGATTTGTTTTAATAAATCCAATTCCGCGCTTCGTTGCGTCACCGGCACCAAAAACAATAAATAAAAAGAAACGGCAGACAACAAACAACAAAACCTGCAAACATGCGAGATCAATGACACTAAATACGTTGACGCTAAATACGTTGACGCATCAGACTATAGTTTTACACAGCTGACGTACGTACAGCTGTCCTTAGGCTTCAACAAATTGGCTACAGTACACTGTTGCAAGGACTCAACACCGTACAAAAAAAATAGCGTAGAGCTCGAGCTCTTCTTCTAGTTCCAAGTGAGCTAAAACATCCCTGGTATTGTACAGGGTAGAACTCCAATCACTCCTGAAAGACAGTCACACTGCTATTACTAGATGCAACAAAGCATTGCCGTGAACAACAAGACACGCAGGCGATCGCCTACTTGCGTCATGGTCACACTGCATGCATTCGACGACGGTACAGGTACGTTACTCAAACTCTCCAACTACCCGCAGACGCGACAGGCCTGCGCACGACAGACACGCTAAACATAAAACAACACGACAGTGCAAACTATCGGTAAACTCGCTCGCTGGTCACAGCTCTCGGTTGAACGAAATTCGGCTGAACGAAAAGGTACAGCAACCCGTACCGTCAGTTTACCAGACGTACTCGATCCTACCTTACTACCTTGCTATATCCGACCGCACTACGGATAAAAACATAGCCAAACGGTGGTGGCGCAACGTGTACATAGAGCAGCATTGGGGCAACAGGGGCGAAGCAAGAAACTCTTCCACCGTGTAAATACCCGACACACCCGGCATACCCGACATACCCGGCAACGATCGCGCTACCGGCCAGTGAGAAAGTTTAACCTTTCATGATGCCGACCAACAAAACGCCGAGCGCACGCTCTGACGACCTCTCCCAAATGGAAGACTTTCGTAACAAGGATACATATACGCTAAGTATGTTGCACGCTAGTCGAAATAATTCGGTGGTGCATATGAAAAGGACTCGTTTTCCGAAAAACGTGCCAGTACAATGATAATGCCCTATCGAATCGTTGATACATCTCGATGGGATCACTAGCTGTTGCAACCTAATTTATCTTCCTCCACCATGGAATTAATGTTGCGCACTGCCAAGATAGACGATGCAGGCGGCTAGTCGCCGTCTAGTAGGGGCGGCGCGTTCTTTCGCGGTAATACAACAAGACTCGACAAGCAAATAAGTTAGTGTCGCAACGCCTCGGTATCAAAACCGATTAGCCTTGCGTGGAACTTCGCAAAGCAAGCGGCAGCGGTGCGCGCTAAATGCGACCAGCTGATCGCTCTGATAGGTACTTCCTCAAGACGCTTTCAACAAAAACGTCCTCAAGACGCGTTCAATAACAAAAATAGCAACTCTTGAGGCAAGGACTAGGGGTTCAAAATACGCCCCTGTACGTAAATCAAATTGGGCTGTACTCTACGAGCATTAATAATTAATAATAGGGGGATACAAGTAACACTCAGCACGCGGGCTCCAGATCAGAATCTGAATCGCCGGTGAAGCACGAGTCGGTTTTGACGCTGAACGTCAAGTAATCCTCTACCGTGTTGTCCCGGTATGTCGTCTCCATGCACTCGTCAAACCTGAACAAAATCGTACGGCCGCAACAAGCAACACGTGTGTGTCAAATAAACGGTAGACAAAACAACAAACTACAGGACGAGTACGAGTATACCAGGTATGATTTTACAAGTGTATCAACAGGGGCCGACGTTCCATGCTGAGTAAATAAATGTAGTGATGTCTGCTCGTGCCCTTGTCCTATGCCGGTACGAATTGTTACATCGCGCCGCTGCGAGGGGACGTTTTTCTTCGAAACATATTTACCCTTCCATCGTTTTAGAATCGCGAGGTATATACCCTGTTGATGCATACTGTGCGATGACACAGTGGAGTCAACGATGTAAGGTGCATTGTACGAGTATTGTAGCAGTAGCAGTATAGTAGCATAGTAGCATCAAATGGCGTGAAACACCACCGGTACACCGTTTTCTGTCTGTATGCATTCATTTATCCAAAAAACACGTATCATACCAAGTACACTCGTAAATACGAAGTTTAATAAAATGAAAGACTTGGTCACTAATTGCGGGATGATACACTGCAAAATCTTTAATCAATCGAAATCAAGATTTACGAAAACTGCTCTAGTCAGGTGTCATAATACCCTATCATACCGCGACGTCGAACAAAACCTTAAAGCCTCTCTATCAATAGTACTTCATCACAGAGGCAAACTATATCGGTATATCTCTACCTTGCCAGGAAGTATGGCCCGTTGAAGGCACACCGCACTGATTCTATGTGACTCTATTTGATGGCACCGCAGAACGCCTACCATTGCAGCTTACGGGTTGTATTATACCAGATAGCAACGAGTGAACGAGTACAGCATCCCCTAGGATAAACGGGTCAGGCACTGTAAACTACGAGGCTCAACGCATTTTTCATGGACCAGCGTACTTTCGCGCGCAAGCTGGGCTTCACTTGCAAGCTTGTCTGCGTGCAAGCCTACTGCAGTGCAGGCGACAACACAATTGGACGGTATAAAGGTCCTCAGCGGTTACTGTTCCGCGCGTGATTATCATACGAGTAGATGTTGACTAAATTTCAAATATGCACCGGAATACAAATTATTATACCAGGTATTAAATTTCGAATATACAGCAACGTGCTGGTATAAATTAGACACACACACTCGTGCATGAGCGCCATATCCGTCTGGCATCATACTGTATCCATGTGTCAGGCCTGAAGATAGTCCAATCACTCGACCCGCTCACACGATGTTGGCTGCAGACGTAATGCGGTTGTTCACGATGCTCGTAAAATCGGCCTCCTTGAGCTTGATGGAGTCCACGTAGGTGCCGCTGATGTAGTTCCTCCTGTTCAGGCAGGTGCCATCAACGATCAAGGCCATTAAATTAAACCAAGACGTTGTTCGTGTAAATCCCCGCGATGAAACAAAGCTACACGATAACTTATACGATAGCTGGTAGCTTATCGTGTGCCGTGCAAACGTGTACCGCCCAATGCTTATTTCCCCTGACCGTGCACAATTATACCGTGCCGTGAAGCCGCGTTGCCGCCCAGCACTGACGGGAAACCGCGTTAATGAGCGTGTAATGTTTTGGTCCGCATCGATTTGACCGAGGCTCTACGGAGCGCGTTGTCATAGCGCCTGGGTTGAACAGACACATTGCCACGATTGTCTGGGAGTTGAACAAGAAGGTCGGGCCGCAACGGGTTACAGTAGGGTGGACTATAACTCACTAAACCGACGGAAATCGCGGAAAAGAAACAACATTATAAATAATACGGGGGAAAACAAAAGACGGAAATGAAGTTTTAATACTACCGGGTGTTAAAACAGGGGAACATATACACTCCTATAGGTTTTCGTGTCTACCGTGGGTTATGATTACTATGGTCTCCCGTACAATTAATGCTGCTAACAGCACTATTAACAGCAGTATTAACAGCATTAATACAATATGTATACAATATTAATACAAGGGTAACAGCAAGAGGTAGTAAGAGGTAGCAAGTAGTAGCAAGAGGGGGGTGACAGGAACTAATAGCCAGTATTGATATTATTAACGGGAATCGGGAAAAGAGGGGGAGAAAGTGATTGAAAGGATACTGCTTGATATAGACGTAAGAGTAATGGGTTCCAGTCAGGCTGAAACGTGTGCTGCATATTTTCGGCAAGCGAAGTGAAAATACATAAAGGCACCGAGTACCATCAACACGATAAACCACAACACGATAGGCGAGGCAAACAAGCCTCGCTGGCTTGCTCGCTCGACTTGAGTTGGCATTCGTAACAGTAACGTCAGCCCGGAACGAGCAAACGAATATTACACACAGTCGCGCTTGGTAGACCGTTAATTCAACGCACGATACTCGGCGCTAGTTACGGAGTCCGCAGTGGGTGTCACTCGTACATGCCTAGTACGATAGGTACAAATACCAACTACTAATAATACGTGCGCTCTGGCCGACTGCAGTTAGCCTCTGCCAGGTATATTTGTAGTACGAGTACGAGTACTTTTACGGGGTGCTATATGCAACGCTATGCTACGTATGCAACGCTATGATGTATGTTACGCTATGGTACGCTATGGTACGCTACGCTTAAGTACGCTACGCCACGCTATGCTACGCTATAGCACAAGGGCAGCACGTACGCCATGGTGATCATAACTCACGACGGACCCAAAATATCTTATACCTGGAACTTCGAAGTGTATATGCCCCCATTGTTCCACAGCATGTTACAAAATGATTACTTTACTATGGTTTCCCCGTAGTAGAGCCATGCAAAAGGCACCACACCAGTACGTGTCCCAATCAGAGTGGAACACATCAAATTCAGAGCCATGAGCCAAGGTAGTGTTGCGTCCTCACCAGAAGACATTGCCGATGGGGAATCCCGTGGTCCCTTCCACGTCCGGCAAGTCAGACCCCAAATCTGTAAGGCAGGAAGGTGTTGCACACGGAACGCCGCGTGGTCTTGGAAAAATAAATATTTAGGCTAAAATATACCTGGTACATCCCTACATTTATTTATATATTCTTGATCGTCACCTTACTTTCCAGCCCAACTGGTACGGAGGTTGTAACATGGACCTAGATATTTGGCATTGAGTTGTGGGCTCCGAGATGAGTGCGACGGTTTCATTCCTACAGCCTCAAACCATGCTCCCTGCCACAAACTGCTACCCTGCTACCCTGAAAATGAAAAGCATCGCATCGGGGCGCTTGGATGGTATCATACCCGTGCTACATATCCGGATCATAATCTCATCATATACTTAACCCTCTCTATCTCTCTGTCGTTCTCTCTCATTATCTCTCTTTGCGCTCTGCTCTCTGAATTGGTTTATACCGAAGCACATGTTGTAAAAAGACTGTGAAGCGAGTCGTCCTCAATCGCCTTTTTCACCGTACGTACCAGGTGCAAATATCCGGTACGATATACGGTCCGTGGCGTATGTGAGACATTACTGTTATCGTATTCGTACAATTTTCGCCTCTGTCCGCGAGGTACGGAGACTACTCAGCTTGACCTCGTGCTTCATAGTTTTATCTTCACGGTTGCCTATCTTCAATGGGGTTTCCATTTTCAATAAGGAAGGCGTTCGCGAAGGGCGTTGCGTTACCAAGCGTCGGCGGGCAGGCGTTATGTTCACTCACATGTGAAGATGTTGTACCTAAAAGACCGGTTGATAATGTTGTTGTTTATCTGACCGTCGAGCCGCGTGTCGTCATGCCGTCATGTCCAGTGTTGTGTCAAACAAAACGGGCAACATATGGGAGGGGGCGGGGGGCGGATGTTACGTAAGTGTGCTGCAGGTGATTATGGCATGATACCAAGAAATTATATGTGAAGCGAAGCGAACCTACGAGTGCATCAGTGTGATACCGTCGAACCACAATTGCAGCGTTTGGTGTAACTTAGGTTAAGTATATACCCTTACCCTGCTATAGTAAAATAATTACTGTGTGGTAAATTCGTTCATCAAACAAAAGACAAAGAAGGTACCAAAAAACGCCGTCACTACAAATATAGAACTACTGCATGCACTCACCCAATTATAACCCGCGCCGACAGAGAATCGTATTCCATAACGGTTGTCCTTAATCACGTTGTCGTGCACGTCCATATAGAAGGATTCGAGAACCGCCAGGCCGGCATCGCCGTTGTTGTGGACGTGGTTACCCGTGACGATGGCGTGGTCAGAGCTGCGGTGCAGGAAGATACCCGTGTTCACGCCGAACGAGACGTGGTTGTTGCTTATCGTCACGTGGTCGCACCGCTTCGACGCGATGATCCCGTGGTTGCCTACCAGAGCGTAAAATTGATTGGGATGGGTTCGGGTTAGGGGTTAGGTTTCGGCTTTGGTTGGTTTTGGCACGAGAGGGTGACATGAGTTGGGATGGGTTAGCGTTAGGGTTAGGGTTCGAGTTTGGGTGGTTTTGGGGCAGGCGTGGTGACAGTGAGGTGTCGCGTTGGGTGGAATGATGTCGCCTGCTTACGGGACTTGGTCTTACGGCTACGAACTGCATGGTTATGCAATTTTCGAGCGTTGAAAATGCAAGGTGTCCTCAAGCAAGAACGGGCTCAAGGAGGCCCCGTAGCAAATGTGTTTCGTGTGCCGCCGACGATGCTGCACAGCCCCCATATACACAGCCGTCATTATTGCCTCGCCACGCCACGCATCCCACTCTGGAGCAGCCTCGGATTACACGAATAGGCGTTTCATACTACTTCTACTGCTGCCCACACAATAGTTATCGCATGCATATAGCACAACAATTTGAGGTTCGCAAGGTGAACATCTGCGTGACATCTCCGAACACTTTTTTTTGGGTCGTCTCGGCCAGGTTCCAAACGCATACGGCTCTCCCAGGTACTTCGGTGATGCGGAGAGAACGACAAAGTATGACCGCACTAACCCACATTAAAGACGCTTCAAGAGGTACAGTTTCAGTCAGCGTTGGAGTGTGGTCGAGGCAGCGCAGAACGTGCTTTGCTTGACTCCTACCTACTGTATGGCGGGGGCAGAAACAGGTAAGTATAACATTAATATCACCGGGGAAAAGAGCAATGACCTATTAATGCTATGGTGTGTAAACATAGGTAGGTACATCTACAGTATGTATTTTTGGGTCCATCGTGGGGTCTGATTATTATGGCTAAATTATATTAATACTAGCAATATTAGTATTATACCTTTGTATCACTCGTGCAATACGTTACCATTTGTTCGGCATTGGTTTGGCGTTTGTTTGGCATTTGTTTGGATCCTCACCGTTTCCCCAGACGTCGTTCCCAACGATCGTCAGGTAGTCGCTGTCGTCGTGGGGGTCAAAGCCGTACTCAACGTTATCTGCTCGGGCAGCCGACATCGAACAGAACGCACAGCAACAGCAGCAAGGGTCAGATGTGGAGGGGTTCATTTTGCACAATTAATGCGGCACTCATAAAATATTGGAACCCTTCCACAAAAGCACGGTTCAGCACTTATAGCAACGGGTAATTGTTGGGAAGGATGCCAAACAACCGATGGTTGACGAGAGAAGTCCTTGAACTTGAGAGCGCCGGCACACCGGAACGGAAACAAGAGCACTGCTGTGCGCCGTCGCCACCTTGTATTCTACACAAGCGAGGCACTGGTAAAAGGTCGAAATAAGTCACACATCTAACACACCGGACAGATCATCGAGATCATCTAGATCCTAGACTTCGAAGTATCTGTCGTTATGATACGTTGAGAGAATATATGTATTACATATCCAACCCAGAAAGCATGTGCTATATCATGCAGATCATACGGCTCCACACCCGGCTACATGGCCTAGACAGGCCATGCAGATCATATTCTATAGACCAGGGATATGTCTGCCATCAACGACACAGATCGTGAATGGTTGAAATGATCTCATCTGATCTGTCCGATATGTGCAACATTAGTCGTGATAGACCCGGCATGGCAGCGACTACAGCACTATTAATAGTGGCAGTGCAATACCTGGTGTATTTTACCGTTTTACGACTAGTCGTACCAGGATAAGCCAAACCACAAAATCAACACTCCGTATCCAAAGTTGCGGATAGCATATCACCATGAATCATGGGGTACCCCTGTTTGGTCTTCGCAACGTTTTCTCAGTTTTGATCATGCTGCAAGCTGACCACAGTAGACACAAGGCTTTCTGTTGCGTCACAACCACATAATCAGGAACACCTGCCATTAACCCCTGTTGAGCCGGAAACGGTTTTTGGGGACAAACTACTTGGAAATAGTGTGGGATACTTTTTGGGGTAGTAAAAGGGTTAATAGAAACTTCCGTTCAAGACCAGCTATAAGACACAGATAAATTATGATCATTCAAAAGCACGATGCTGTGGGTGCATGCACGTATTGCATCCAAATAATATGTATGGCACTACCGGTGCGCTGCGCCGTCGAAATATAATATTGTGACTCGTTGCGCGTGAGTGTATTCGCGTATTGCATCCGAACAATATTTGATGTACTTCCGGTACGCTTCGCTGTTGAAATGCTGTGAGTGCATGCATGTATTGCACCCAAACAATAGTTCTTGCACTACCGGTACGCTTCGCCGTCGAAATACTGTGACTCGTCGCGCTACGGTTGTCTCTGTCTCCGATGGTTTGGAGGACTGCCAATAGCAGCCCTATCGTATGGCATTTTCAAACCGCTCTGGGCGAATGTGGGATTGCAGTGCAGGCTGTAATTTTAAGACACGCCATTTGGTTCTTGAGTGGATACTGCCTGTCCAAACGAAGCTACCGCAACGATTGAGCAGCGTCCGTACACGGGTAGTTTCAGCTACCTAGCTAGTGCACGGGTAGTCCCAGTTGTATAGCTGGTACACGGGCAGTCTCCGTTGCTTAGCTAGTACACGGGAAGTCTCGGTTGCTTAGCTGTACTACACGGACAGTCTCAGCTACTCAGTTACTCAGCTAGTGCACGGGTAGTCTCAATTGCTTAGCTGCAGCTCGTGCATCTACACACCCCGAAAGCGCAATGCAGTTCGGCGCTTACCGTGCATCTTATTGTAGCTCCAGTTCCCCCCTTGGTGGCCGTAGCTGTAGTGTCCGAAGTCTGCCAAGACAAAGACAAATAAAGGGCCAGAGAAGTGGACAGTCTGGTCAGTCTAGCGTCGCCGTCGAGGAGGGACGCAGCTGGGTGGGGCTGAATGGACACACTGCAGTCGGGTGTTTCCCTGCTTATCAATTGCACGTGTTATCAGAAATAGTGACTGTACTCGTAGCAACAATAGGATATTCGTACGAAGCCAGCTGTAGCGCAGTCTATGCACTTAACTTTATCTGTCGAGCACCTAAACGCAACAGGTTCTTCCTGTCGTAGAGCTAAAAAGTCCCATTCATGTATACGCTTTATATCGCTTGTTCACTGTGGATCGATTCCCGCGTTTACCCGTAGACTACTCGTACAATTTTACTCCTAGACTATTCCTTACCGGTAGTTATTACCCTTCTGCAAAAAGTCCAACAGAAACTTAATTCTTTGTTTGTGGCTGGCGCTAGTTTCGGCTGTGCCACACGGCTGTAGGTTCGAGCACATAAAAGTGGAGATACAACAAGCTTGAGAGCAACCACACGCCTTTCAGAAATGGATTATGATCGTGGCATGCGCTAAGGCGGGGCCACGAAAATGATACCAGGTAAAGACTACTCACAATTGTTGTTACTGTTGGAGTAAGTCATGTCGCCATACGCAATATGAGCACAATTGAGCATGGCACGCGCTAGGGTAATGCAGCAATGTAGGCTATGTACTCACAGTTGTGGTGAATGTTGGAGTTAATCATGTCGCCATACACATTAACGTCGGCGAAGACGTCTTCGTTGGATTTATCAATGCAGAAACCGCGAACCTGTTCAGCAAGATAGTGCAGTCAACACAAACGACGCAAGGGGGTCACACGCGCGGTAGCATACCGGTAGACATATAACATCACAGAGTGACAAGACGTTAGACTTGTCAATGCAGAAACCGCGGAGCTTTTCAACAAGACGGTGCAGTCAACACAAACAACGCAAGGGAGACACACGCGCGGTAGCATAGACGTATCAAAAGAGTGGCAAGATGGTTGCACCGAGCATGTACGCACGCGGGTATGAGCAAACTGCGGTAAATAAGGTAAGCACCCGAGGGAATACCGCGCTATTAGAACAAGCAAGAGGAGCAAATCCGTACTGACAGTAGTGACAGTAGTGACGTTACTATTAATAGCTTACCTATCATAACCCACGATGGACACAAAATCCAAATGTCCTAACCCTATTACCTACTTCGAAGTAATAGTACGAATCACGTTGGGTCCTGATTACTGTTACTATGTAATCCCGCAATATCAATAGTAATAGTGCTACTGCTGCCAGTACACCGCTGCTATTATAGTGACATCACTGCTGCAAGAATCGCTGCTGACAGGGCAGTGCTTTCTGGCTCGATAACGTTCAGCTGAAGGACAAGGCGGCGTACTTTCGATTTGCTCCATACAGGCTGGGACTCCACCATGCCGGTAGCTTTGATACCGTTGTGCCAGTCGTACCAAACGTATGTATATGTATGGACACGACAAACACGCTCACCTTCCACACAAGGCCGTAGCTCTCAGATTCGTAGTAGCCCAGGTATCCGACCTCGGAATCAATCACGTCCATGCGAGTTTCGCCCCTGTCCTCCTGTGTAGGTATTGGGGAGTAGGTAATGGTAAGTCGCTCATGGAATGCTATGTCATAAAAATATGACATTGGTATCAACAGCACACATTTAGGGACGATAGGAGCGGTCAGCAGGTAAACGTCGACAGAAACAACATGTGGCGGTACTTATACACGTAGACTATTATTACCATGGTTGCGCAGTATGATCGCTCTACTGTAGTGTTAGACTGCGGACGCAAGTACCAAAGCCAGGGCTGCTCAAATCACCGTCAGCAAAGTTATTGATCAAGCCCCTATTATGGGGGATCAGGCTCCAGGATATTGGCCCACATACACAAGAAACATGAGCCGAAATACATTTCAGCGGGGAAAGTGTCCATCCACAAAAGTAGTCAAAAATTGGAATACCAGTAGAGCTATTAGTACTATTTGTACTATTAGTACTGTAAATAGTATCGCACGCATCGGACAGATCATCGATTTCCACTTCATGATCTAGATCTTTCAGGGAGGATATATTCCTGATCTGAAGGATCTAGCTCATGTTGCCGACTGGGAGCCGTATAATCTGCACGATCTAGCTCATATTTCCTGGGTTGAAGCTGTACTATGCCGATCCTGCACAGCATCTCATAACGGCAGGTTAGGATCTACGGTGGATGATATAGATCGTCATCTGTGCGACGTGTGTAATATTAATAGTGATATTGTAGCATAGAGTACTGTTTTAGATGTCATGTTAATATTGTAACAAGGAGTACTTTAGTGGTGCACGTTACAGTACTGCTCCAAACCTTGGCTGTTCCGTTGCACGTCTGGGCAGGATCGTAGATCAGTTCGCTCACAGCGGAAATATATGAACGGCCATCTTCGTGATTCGTATCCACCGTTCCCTTGGCCTCGTCCCACGATATCACCTGCGTAGAGGGATTCACTTTGCGTTAAGTCTTAATAGCACACTCAGAACTCCATCGTGAGAAGACAAAAACGCTATAAATAATGTTGTATTCTGGCTGCAGTTTGATGGCCAAGTAAAAACCAACCCAGCCTTAAAAACAAGCACAGAGAAACAAATATGCGACACGCGCCTCGACAGAGTTTAGGAGCATACCCACCCGGTACCGTTTACATGCGTTTCATGGCAGGACGCAAACAGGACACACCTCATCTGAACAACGAAACGACTGCAGAGCGTGGTACAGCTAGAACAAGAAACTATTAATAGCAACAGTACTATTAATACGAATTAACACAAACATTAATCTGCAACGGAACAACTGTGCTTGCGAAAAGCTTGCAGCAACCAAAGATATCCAAGCTGAAAGATCCAAACGACAAGAAACGAAGGCTCCATTCCTTCGTCGCACTGTACCATACTGTGTGTCTTCGATACGTCTAATAATAGTAAAGGTAGATATTGACCGTCAACTTTCACTAAGTAATGCATTGCTCTTCTCTTTGTACGATCTTACTTCATGGTACACCAGCGGTGGCCATATGACAGCACAGCAGCAGTACAGTACCTTGGTTCCCAGCAAGGACAGGCTCCCTCCGTGCGCCCTCAAGTTGAGGATCGTATTTTCGTCGCTCAAAAGTCGGAGTTCGTCGCAGTCGCCACCCCTCGCGGTGCCGTGCAGCTGTTCAAAACACAACAGGACCATCAGCACATGAGCCATGAGCACAGAGGATAAATATCGGCGCAGGAATCAATGGAACGGTTTATCTTGAGATGCGGCACACGCTATCCATAAAGCAGTACGAGGAACACGCAGCGCGGTTACTGCCATTTCACACTGTTCGTAATCGTCGCTTGGGGAACTAAAAGAGCACTTGCGTACAGTACCGTCATTAGGCAGCGCCTGCCGAAACATACTTTGCAATGCTACAGCTACACAACGCTGACTGCAATATCCAAGATGGTGCAAAGCTGCCAGAACGACGCATCAAGCAGGCGCGGCGCAGGAAACTATGGAACACAACAAGCCGACAGACAGGTCAGGAAGTATAGTTCAAGCGAAACGACTAAACCGGAGACAAACGCTGAAGTCATACGCTAACCTAACTGCCTGTGCTGCGCCAATCTTGCCCGACGAACTTCCTTCCGATCATACGGCATTAAAATTGTTACGGAGACAGCTTGGCAACCCTTTTGTATGCGCGACAAGACCTACAACCTACACATGTCGGGGAAACGTAACACTTATCACTTCCACCAGCATCATCATCATCATCATCATCATCATCACCATCATCATCATCACCATCATCATCATCATCATCATTTTACCTAGAGAGTGGCGCCAAGTCCTACTTCGCACACGATACATGCCTGGCACAGCTCTACGCCCCTACGGGGGGGAATGTAATATTTACCTGTTTCACCAGCGTTATTTTTATTTTACCTGGAGAGTGATGCCATCCAACACATACAGCTCTTCGGTCAGCAACCATACGCCTGTAGGACTAGTCACGCCTGCATCACGCGGGACAGAAGGTTAAGACAGCCCCAGCACGACCAAAGCAATTGAGACAGAACGTTATTCGCGAGTTTCGGACTGGAGTTTGTATTTATCGGATTTTGAACTATGGCCCTCCGATTTAAGCAGCGTTTCTGAACCCCAATCGTGCAGGTGAACAGCAGTCTCCCATTTACTACTGGAATACATATCCTACACAATTCCACTTTTTTTTTTCACTTGCAGGACTTGGAAAGAAACGCCGCTTAATTATGAGCGCCTTAATTTTAAACCTGAAACATAAAGCTCCAGTCTGAAACTATCCAAATAGCAAAAGCGGCAGCGATAGCGATGACGATGGCGATGTCAGCGACAAAATGCAATGGGGTGAGACCAGCGCCCAAATTCCATCGTGAAGACCCCACAGGCCACAGGCCGCAGCGTATTTGAGGCCCGGGCTGGTCGGCCTCCTTCAGTCGGCGGGCGTGTCCCTGCTAATCGATAATTGACATGCCTCTTCTCTCGCAAACAGACTGGAGTTGGTGCGTGTTGCTTGCTCAATTTTCCGCACTGATAACCGGCATAGGAACCCCAAGTCACAACGAAGGCCCCAATAAGTATTGATACTACCCTTCAACAGAGTATATAGATTACTTAAGACCGTATTCGTCGAGCAACGTGTACTCGTAGCAAGGTCCATGTTCGGTGCGCGTTACTATAGTACTACGACAGGATTAACTATGGCATCTTGTGGAGGGTGTGCTGGAGATAACGCCAGTGGAACGAACGGCACAACAATCACACTCCATATGATGACTGACTGGCTGGAGTGGCAAAAGGCTGACATGACGCCATGTGTCCGTCATGACCAAAGCAGCGCCCTATGTCGCACTCACGTGAGTTGTTGACGGGATCGACAGGGAACAAAGGTCGTTTGCCGCTCTCCCATACTTCAGTAAGGGTGAAGCAGCCTCCGCTTGTGCCGTTTCCTTCCAAGTATATTCGCCTGCGCACAAAGCAAGCAAAACAAAGCCAGTAGCGAGCAAACCAAGCAAAGACGACAGAATAGTATCGTTATCTTCACCATTTGAGACTGTCGAAGCTGTTCACCTATTCAACCACGAGGCAGTCAGGGCAGAGAGGAAGTACACTTGAAGTGGGCGACTGACAATGACAATAACAAGGGACGTTGTTGGGTAAAATCTACAGCACGGCCACCACAACGAACCAAATATCTTTCACGGTAGTCGGCAGAGTCTATAGCAGCATGACCATGGAAAGGAGCACGGAAAGCTGGCAAAACAAAACAAAATTAAGGCACGGACTGCACTGGGCATTCCTACTGTAGTGTACATGTACATGTTACAAGATACCTGGTATGAGGTATCATAGATGAAGTCCTAAGGCGCCCTCCCAGCGTACAGGGGTGAAACTATTAGAAGAAATGAGGTATTATTGCATTCGACGTGGCATGATACCGCCTGGTGTGGGTGTCGTCGACAGGAAGGAAAGAGCCCACGACCAGGATAACAACACATTTAATGAAATTGAGTCGATGTCACAGACCTGTGTTAGAAGCGATAGTCTGCGAGACAACTCACTTGGTCGTACCCGCATAGCGTACTTCAGGCACACCAGAAGAATTGCACGAAGGCTGTACGGGGGGGACGTATTCCTCCCCCCAATCCGGGTATTCGCTGGGTCGTACGACGGGTTCGATGGGCAGGTCTTGCTCAGGTACTGCCGCGGCTGTGACCGCCGTCGCAAGGGAGCAAGGACACCAACAACAACAACATACAGCATGCAACAGTGCACAAAGTGATGAAATGTTCAGTAAAGTACCAGTAGCACAGAGTAGCACCGTGGGATGAGACTAGAAAGTAGTAATTACTATTAAAACAATAGTAAAATTATAGTAATTACTACGGAAATTACGATCTGTGCCAAACATCACTACCGGTATAGTGTGTTTCTTGTCACGTACGGACAACCACCCCAAGCCCACCACTGTCTGTCCTGGCTTGCGATACGAGACACCAGACACAAGAACAACCATGTCCGCGGTCAACTTACAGAAAACCCGTAGTGCGACATCCAAATATTGCAGCGACAACCACGCCTAGCCAATGCAACACCCGTGAAGCTGCTTATCCCATGTGCCGCACTGTAGCCAACACCTACCCCTCCATCCCAAGCGCTTGCTAAGCGGCACGCGTGAGAAACGTTGGTGACACGAGCAACGAGAAATACCGCATGCTGGCGCGCGGTCTACGAAATCCGAAATATCAAAAACGACAACCGTAATCGGCATTCGTGACCCCCATTCATGGTCAAGCGTGGCAACGCCTCCTGCAACCCAAACCTACGACAAAATGTACTCTATGCGACAACAGTGTACGTACATGGCGGGCGTGGATATAAGCTCACGCTTTCTTCTACAGGTACTCCCGTAGGGCTTGGCGTAGAGTAGAAGGGTCGATCCCGCGCCACGATCTCGAACTTGGGCGAGCACGCAGATGCCGGTCGTCTCACCCCACTCCAAGTAGACACTCGTAGTTTGTAGTTATGGCTGGAGTAGACGTCCGGCACGATCACTAGCTCGTCCCCAGCGGAGTCTGGGCAAGCCTGCCCAAAACATAAAGTGTCCAACCACGATACAACTTCAGAGTTTATATTATACATATACAAGGGGGATACAAGGGGGGCTTTGCCGCGGCGGACTGGCGCCCGCCTTGGCTCCGCGCGTGCCCGTAACACCGAGGCCATAAATGCGACACAGCAGAGTACTGCCAGTACTCGTACAGGGGCACACAGCTGCCGAAGGGCATATTTAAAACATATGGGTCGTGTTGGAGTGAAGGGAAATAATAAACATTGAAACTCAATGAACCACCAACAAACTTATTTGCCATCCGGCACAACGTAAATCAATAAAAACAACGACTGTATTACAGAGTTGACCACGAAGTACGCGAAAGGCCTACCATCATCGTACGTATGATATGCTGTAACATGCTACGACGTGATAAAATACCAACAACAGCAGCAGCAAGCAGTCAGCAAGCATGCACAGCAGCACAGCAGCAGCAGCAGCAGTGGTGCACGCACTCGCCACAACACGCTACATGTGGAGCACTTGGCTGCAGTCCTGCAGCAGTACATACATATGCAGCACAAGAACAGCAAGCACCCATTTTTTACGTGCCGAAAACTAAAATCCAAGAATTAAACCTGAAAATAAAAAAAAACGATAGAATGTCATAAAAAACGTTCTGCCGAGACAACGAGACTCTGTGGACAGGACACCTCGGCGAAAAGGCAGCACGGCTCGAGCAAAGCCGAGCACGGCGGACCCCACCCTTGGCAGAGTAGGCAGAGTAGGGGTCATCGAGCACGATGATGAAGTAGCGGACCTCACGCGGTAGATGCACATGCGGGTCTCGCAAGGTCCAAAGAGGTACTGCTGCTGCTGCTGCTGCTGCTGCTGCTGCTGCTGCTGCTGTAGTTATACCGCACGGGACTGTCACAAATCATATACCTAGTACCTGGTATGGCGAGCCTGTAATGAAGGCCTGAAATCGCCAAAAAAACACGAGTACAACACGACCCGTTAGACACGCCTTTGCTCAGCCGAGGCCGCCCTTGGCAGAGTAGGTAGAGTAGGGGTCGGCGAGCTCGATGAGGGAGTTGCGGGCCGAGCGATGCACCCCATCGCCAGGGCAGGCGGAAACGGCTAAAATCTACGTCTAAGAAATGCCGAGGAGCGCTCCCAGAGCAGGGCCAACAATATCGTACTTATATTTAAAGGGAAATGGTCAAAGGGGGGTATACTCTCTGGATTTTCGTCCAATTGGGGGTACAGGCAAAACGCGCCCGCACAGGCATTCCCCCGTATGCCCAAATCTGCCTCAAATGCAATTCCGACGCACTGGCGAGATGCCCGAAGCCCATGCCGAGCACGCGCACATTTTTTTTCTTTTTTTCGGGCACGTTCTTGGGCCTAACGGGACAGCGGCGCATGAGGGGGCACAATGATACCCCCCTTTAGCCACATGTTGGGGGGGTAGACCTCCAAAAATCTACTAAATGTATTTACGACCCCCAATTGACCACTATTTATCGCCATTTGCCCGAA
>JAYJME010001235.1:0-17267 GCA_036873775.1 Costaria costata
GTGTCTGCTCGGTCGGTCTAACGACTACCAGCACCAGCCTTTGCAGCCTACTGCGGAGTATCATCTGGTATTCTTTAATATCGAAAACAAAAAGAAATTAAAAGTTCAAATTTAAAAACCCCAGAAAGATGCCTAAAACAAAACCCTGGAACCACAAATCTAATTTTCAGCGTCGTGGTCGCGTCCCTAAATCGACCTGAAATTTCCTGTCGTTTTGGTTAGCTCTAGTGGTGGCGCTAAGGTACATGCTTGAACCCTGCAACGGCCACGTTCAAACCTAGAGCAGTGTGTGCTGCGGAAATACGGAATTTCCATAAGGAAATGATATTCGAGCAGATGTGGTTCCAGGCTCTCAGCTGAGCCCCAAAATCGAAGATATCGGAATTTCTGCCAGGGCTGCAACACCAGTGTTTAAAGTCGTCAAGACTGGCAAGCAACCACGGGGAGGCGTTCCGACTTGGCACCGCCTCGCATGCGCCATGAAAATCCCGAGGAATTGTTTGTTCATCGGCATGGTGTACGATGTATGACTATTTGGTTTTTCCCCGCCGCATGAAGAGGGCACACAGCACACAGCACCCACGAGGCAATTAGGATTACCGTGCACCGGCTTGAACAAGGCACACATCAGCCGTCGTGAGCAGTAGCTGGTATCATGCTGCAGGCCTCTGTTCAGCCATTTATGTGCTATGTCCAGACCTTTAAAAACCAAAGTGCGCCTTTAAGGTTCGGCATTTTGAAGTCAGGATCTACGGAGATCTACGTATTAATATAATACACACGTTGCACTGTCGGTTTATCTATGCATTTCCTGCCAGATCTACCTCTATCACATCGTGAACGCGTTTGAAGCTTTTGCGGCCGCCTTAGTACAGCCGCAGCCGCGCTTAGAGTTCATTTTTTAGAGCTACGGACTTTGCTTGTGTGCGTGGGAGCGTATGTGTGGCCAATCAATTACAAGCTGGGCGATTTCAAACCGCACTTCCTTGGAATTACAAAATCACCCACCCAGTACAGTAGCTGTACAGCAGCAGCAGTACAACACCAGCGAACCTCGCATAGTCTTATACATGGCAAATATTTGTGCACCCTTTTCAACTCGCGACACACGCGGAATGCCAAGTAAACACCATTCCGAAGGGGAACCTTGCAATCAAGTACCACTTTCGATACCTTGCTTATTCCACACCACCGTGTCGCTCACCTTCGGCTGAGTTGTGTCCGAAAGAGGTGTTGCCATCGATGTGAATCTCTGAACCGTCGGCGTAGACGGCACCTACCGGCAGAATAATAGCATTGACGGCGTCGCCAGCTCAATCAGACGAACAAAACCAACAGCCCTTGCAAACAATACATTATATGGCATTTTGTCTGTTGAAATTTTAGTCATCGTTGGATGCTACAGTGATCGAACACACATGTCTTGTCCTGGGGTACCATGTTTGGGCTCCGAAGTAGGCAGCTTAGTGTTCCTATCGCGCTTGGTTTGGAGTGCGGTAAATTGTTCTTGGACTATTGGAGAGTGACTTCTGCTTCGACGCGTACTACTATAACATTAGCACGTCCATGCCATTATTATTTGTTAGAGACCGCTATCCCTTCCCAACCGAGGAACTGCCCGGTATCGCATATGTATGTTGCTTCAACATTGTTTGTTTCGATGTAATCGCCAATATGATCGTGCACTCCTGCCCTCCTTCGTTCAGATGACGTTAGCTGCCCGATGCAGCGTACACCTAGCCCCCCTCCCCCCGAAGGCTTCACGGGTCTGCAAGTTCGCGTACTATCTTGCGTAATCTTTCATATATATAATATTTTCTCTCCCTTTCGATTTGGTCTGGTTTGGTTCGTTTCGTTTTGCTTTCATTTTCCTTCGTTTTTCTGCGTGGCATTGTGCTGTCGCTTCGGTGTCCTGTTGCCAGTCGTACAACGTACGTATCGGATATGTACCTAGGCTGATTTCCTTTTAATCTCGGTTTCCATCTGAGGTGTACGATTAGCTTGGGCTTCTACGCGTAATAAAACCGTGATTTAAAATCGCTGTTTCCCGAGGTTTTCTCCCATTCGAGAGTAGTAGTTATTGGACCTTATCCTGTGACCACAGACTCGATTTCAGCGATGGGGTAATGATAGAACAACAAGCAGCAACACTGGCTTCCAACGCATATTCAGGTAAACAGGTCAGGCATTTACCTCTCTTGGACGATCGACTGATGCGCATTTTGGTATGAAAGTGGTCACATACTGCTGTGTATGGCATGTCGAAAAACAATGACAGGAGAAACCATGGACGACCCAATGCGTCTGAAACCTACAAAGCACACTACGCTCCTGTCGCCAAGTAATGCAGGCGTTAAACTACGAGTTGCAGTGGCAAGGTTAAGTGCAAAATTCTGTAGTTCTACCACAGTCCTACGACTGATCACAGGTGAATTGCGATCTATTCAGCATTGCTCGAGTCTCGTTGATCTTGAGCATTCCGGGTATCTCACTACCTGGCCTAAGAAGCAACCCCGGGATCATTGGTTTTTGTTTTTTCACCCGGGGTAGGGAGGAGTGTCCGGCGGTGAGGTGGTGTCCAATGAACTCCGGTGATAAGGGGCATCTCATGTGATATGTTGGTAGTGCGCTTACCCGGGGTAGTTTCTCTTGGCGGAAGGAGGAATGACATTCAGGAGGGATGATAGCAGATATGTATCAAATACTCCCGTAATTGAATACCCACTCAGGCAGCAGATGGGGCCATACCAAGGGGCGAAAAGCAAAAAGCTACGGCAATTGGTACATGATTTGCACTTCCAAGAATTTACCGTGAGGGGGTGGCAACAAAGGGGTAACAAAAAAAAGGATTAGACACCGGGATTTTTTGCATATATCATGCCTTGTACTATCTTCGAGGCGTGCAGTTGAGATCGCGCTCACCCATCATGCGCGTGTAGGCCTTTACGGAGTCTGGACAACGTGTTCGGATCGAACCATGTCATATGCATGTGATTGTATACCATTTCTCCAACCAGACCTAAGTTTATCAACGACCCCGTCGCCATCTGCAACACACTAAAAATGAAGCACTGTACAACTACTCCACAAAAAAAATGTATATAAACAAATCAGCTGCATGTATCACATATATACCCAACTCGATTGGCCATACGTGTCGCGCTTACCGCGAGCATCAAGCGGCCACAACGTTCGAAATATTACGAACATGTTCTGGCGGTGTGGTTGAATAACCCGAATTGCACTTATATGTTGAGGATAGCCTCAGCGTTTTCGTGCTCCTGGCGCCGTCACCGGTGTCCACGCTGTTGAACTCGTTCGTGATGAGTGAATATGTTGGCATCGCGAATCGAATGCCTTGTTTATCATGCAATACGTGACCTAGAGAGTGCCGATTGCGCGTCTGTCGCTATGTCATTTCGGCGTGAGTTGAAGCGGAACGAAAGGCCTGAACTGTTGACGAGAACAAAATACGGCATGCGGCGTAGTGGCGAAGCAGGATGAGCATCTGCTATTCGAACCAGGATCTACATTACGGAAGGGAGCGAATAGGCAAGTAATGCAAAAACTGTATATGGAATTGGAACACATATTAAAACAATTGCAAAATACGCAAGGAACGGTTTGACGATTTGTCGTGCGTTCGCCCCGCGGCAACCGCGTAAACCTCGTGGAATTGATCGTTTTTAACGATCACTTCGCAGCACATACACTGGATTGATGTCGTCAGGCAACAAGATATTTTGAGCCTTCGACGTGCGCCCTCACGTGAAGCCATCAAAACCACACGAACGCAAAAGGTCTGTACGCCAAGTCACTTAATAGAACGTACAAAACGCTGATTGATGTTGCCAAACGTCAAGATCGCAACGTACCTCCAAATAGAGCCGAGTTGTCCCCAAACGAAGTGCTGCCATTTACGTAGATTGTTGAGTTGGCCGCATATAGAGCACCTGATATTACCACAGGGAATATTGAGCGAGTTTTTGGAGCACTTAGAAGCACAACAGTAATTTTATATGTTCCGCGCAATATACAAGTGGACATATTATGTTATAGTATCCACCCAATACATCGAGCGACGTTGCAAATCCCTCACTTTGAGACCACGTAGGCACAATTCAGCATGGAATATGTCCAACACATACCAAATCCTGCCCCAAATCCTGTTGATAAAACCTTCACCTTTGACAATCGTGTATGACCCGTGCTACGATAGAGGTGTACAATCTTTTTTCGGAGGCTCTTGACTTTAGGAGCTCGGTGTCACACCCGAAAACTGTTTTTTTTGTAAACTGGGAGGGCATCCCGATGAGCAAACCCATGGACTACGCACTTAAACAAATAGTACTGCTAAACAAGAATGGCATTCCGACGGTTTTGGGTCAAGGAGCCCCATCACTCAGAAACAGAAAAGCTAAAAAATGCAACCTCTATCGTAGCACGCGTCGTATTTCTCAAGCACATAGCGTTTGGTCCGCGCAGCCAAACAATCAGTGTATTTTCCCAGCGCCAAGGTGTGTGTTTCCCAGGGATGGAATGAGTGTTAAAAAATGCGAAAGAACCGTCAAAACCGCTCATCTTCAGGAGAAAACACCTTTGGAGATTCTACTTTTAGCCAACTGATGTAAATTATTTCCTGAAAAAGTTGGAAAACGTATATTTGTTGTTTTGTGGGTTGCTCATGTTTCAAACGAATCCTTTAAAGCGGTTGTGAAAAGCTTGCCGGCGTTACCGGGTAAGGTATTTATTCGATGATTAAATTATAAAGATCCGAAGGAGGTAATATCGTACAGGCTGGTTCAGGCAAGAAACCCCACATTCCTTCAGATTCCAATGTCCACGCCATTTTTGACCGTTAGGCACTGATTGTTTGCACACGTGTTTAATGTGCCCCTGCCAAAACGTTAGACATGAAACAATGGGGACGCGATGCTAAACTACAAAAATAATTGTTTAAAACCACTTCAGCGTCTGTAACTCGCGGAGAACTTGCAATGAGACTTTCTCTTGTCAGGAGCTTATCATCTTTTTTGCGAAAGCTTTCCAGCACAATTGGTATTGTATACGTACAGGTTATGGTTTGTTCGTTTGTTGTTTGCGCCAGATACTTTACTTATGTTTTGTTTTGGGAAATTAGGACCGTAAGGGATCCCAAATTTCCGAAAAAAAACAAAACAAAAAACACATTCCTCAAGTGTTCGGCACCACTGAACACTTGCGCAAAATTTCAGTGGCTATCGTTCGAAAACGGCGTGGTCATTCGGACGTTTCTGCGGTAAATGTGCAAAATTATGGCTTCGCCTGGACATTACTTGGTTTCAGTGTAGATACGATTCTGGGAGTTTAGTACGACTCAATATTGGCCCAACGAAGTCAGATCGTCGAGTATTTGCGCGGAACACGGTACAAACATGCCTTGGAGCACCTGGAAACGGCTAGTTCGGAAACGCGAAGGGGATATGGTTTTCTTCCCCAGGAAACGCCTTACCATTAGTGACGTCTTCGAAGGCCTGTGATTGAACGGGACAGAGTTTCGGCGCTAGCCTAGGTCCTTAACAAACAAAATGGTATGTCAACCTCTTTTAGTACTCATGGGGGTCAGTATACTACCAAATACGTTTAATTCGAGCAGATATTGCAATCGACATTCCTTCGTGGCTGACAACTATTGGGGTTCTATGCTTGAACCAGCTCGTACATGGAACAAACTCTGGACATGTTTTAGGTTCCTAGATACCTGAACCTTGTAGTAATACCTACACCGTTGAAAAATACATGACAAATATAGTCGCATGAACCTTAGGAGCGCACGAATATAAGAGAAGGCGACACATATCTTAACACCCCCGTACATATGCCAACATCTCAAAAAGTACTAGTATGCTCAAGTGCGACGACTAATGCAGTATCGAGAGCAGAACCGGGAATGTACCCACATAAGACAAATAGAAACGCACGAAAGTTGAAAGGGCAATATAAAGTAAAGAAAATTATAAATAAGAGGTTTCCAGCCATAGCTTATAGAGCTGTATGGGAGAATGTAACCAAAGGGCGAGCTGGAACAAGGTGCGACAGCGTAGTCGAAAGAGTATGTAAGGGTACAAGAGACAAAGATGTGTCGGCCATAGAAAAGTCTGAGGGGTACGAGACAGAAGTAAAATTAAGGAAACAAAGGGGGGGAAGGCTAGCGCTAAGAACAAAGGTGGAAGGGGAAGAACACTTTGAGATATACGGGGGTTATAAGAAGGGATCGGAATGAAAACGTACTTGCACGGCCTAATGGACTTCGCCAAAACGCTGAAACTGCGAGTTCGTGTACGGGACCTGGACCTGCCAGAACGAAGCGGTAGGTATACCGGTATCCGGGAGGAAGAGAAAGTGGATAAACAGCTGTGCCCTTGTGGTAAATAAAAGAGAGTAGAATTCACAAAATCGGAGAGTGTGAAACGTACAAGGAGGAACGGGATGACTTACAAGAGGAGATTAGGCTAATAGACGAATGTGACATGGAGCAGTTTGGTGCACAAGATAGTATCGAGAAAACGATCTCTATCTTAGGAGATACATGGTGGCCATAGGCGGCGAAACAGGAAGAGAAAAGGACTAGCAAAACGTGTTTTTGACATATATGGGAACAGCGTAATGAGCCCCCAACGGTTGGAGGTGTCTCTTTTGAGAGTAGGAGCGGTGCTCCGTCTCGAAAGGGATGCGTGTTCAAGGGCCAACTGACGAAGGCAAGCAACAAATGATTACGCCCCCCCGCGGTCCTCCGCCTGCCCCTTCCGTCCCCTCTCCATCTCCCCCTCGTCGCTGCTCTACGCTCCTGGTTCGCTTTAATTCGTCGTACTTCATAAATATCAGCAATAACCAGAGTGAACAGTTTGCACTGCATGTACCCTATTCCGTATTGCATTAATGATTCGTTTCTCCGGTTCGCGACTTTTAGTCTTCGAAACGTTCGTCTGCCATGGTTTCGCTGCGGCGCGGGCCAGCATCGGCAGTAGTCTGGCTCACATTCTGATTCAGTTGACAACTCCACGCGTGCTTGCGTGTGGTGGCGAACATTTGTTGCTAGTTGCCATTTCCGGTTATCGATAAAAAACGCTATTGTCTTCACCGCATTATTTCCCTTCTGATGGTTCACTCTATCTTTTTCCACTCTTAGGGTTGCTATTGATACCTGTTTCCCCATCACCATGAGTCCATGTTTCTGCTGGTCTATAAACCGGAACGCATTTTCAAAAGTTCATCTCTATAACTATAACGCTTGTTCTTCCTCGCACGTGGTCCAGGAAAATATAAACGGTTGATAAAAATCGTTTGCATCTATAATTCTAAAGAATCAGAAATGATATTATTTTAATGTTGTGAAGGGCAGCATTTACATACAGTAGGAGAGAACGGAGTTCAGAACGTGTCAGGCTTATGAGGATCTCTAAGATATTCCGATGTATCATAAATTGAAACAAGAAACGAGAAGAGACAGGCAAAAGACTGAACCCGGAACGTCACTCTCGTATATATATACCAGGGGGAGGACTGGGGGTAGCGATGCGGGGCAATTGGGGGCGACGGGATGCGTCCTGCCCAAATGACTAACGTCCGTAATGGCTATCATCGTCATTACACGGGGTTTTCCCTGTGCGTAAGTAGTTAGCGAAGTACCGCCGCCCGGACCCCCCCTTAAACCCTTTTCCCTTGGTTTCCCTTCCGTTTTCCCGCTTTCATGTTTTACTTTCCGCCTTTTTCTCTTTCTCGCATTTTCGTTTACTTTCGCCACGTGTAGTGGATGCTGTCTCTTTGATTCGTTTTGTTTTTTGTTTTCGTTTCGTTTCGTTTTGATTTATTTTTTATTTTTCTTTCGATTTTTTGTTCATATTTGGTTCCTGTTTGATAGTAGGCGGGCCCCTCGGTGTCCTGCCGCTCGTACAACGTACGTATCTTATATGTTCGTTCGGTAAGCCCTTTTTTTTTGTTTTTCTCAACTGAGGGGTACAACTTGCTTGAGTTACTTCGTGTGCGTATTATTAATGTCTGTATTTCTATATTTTCGGGGGTATTATTTCACGTCAGAGTTAATGCAGCCTGTTCTATGACCCCGGACCTGAGTTTAGCGATGAGTTAATGTGAAAACAACAACATATATATCCCTTCGAGATATGTACAAAGAGAGGTCTCAAAACGATTTATTTCGTCTATCCTACGCATACGCAGGTGTTCTACTTAGAACTTATATAAATAATACATACAGGTATTGTCTAGTATTGAAAACGTGTTTCGCCGTGGTTGCGCTCGAAACAGATCATTTTGCGCTTGACAACCTAGAGGTTGCTAAAGTTTTGTTGTGACAACAGAAAAATGTTAAACACTATCTGGTGTTCAGCCGATATGATCACGACTGTGGGTCCTGCAGTTCGTTTTATTCTCAAAGTTAATTGCCGACCCCTGCATTGCACGGATCATACCAGCAATATTATAGTTTGTATACACAATTGAAAGGGCACCGCTGTTGTTTGCTTGGGTGGTTGATAAAAGGGATGCATATGTATACATTATACCGCCTGTAACTAGTTGTACCGTTGACGATCATATTTGCATCCCAACGTATGAATTATGACGGTGTCTCACCTCCGTTTGAAGCGTTGTTGCCTCGGAAGATGCATCCGTAAACAAACAAGTAGCTGGACGATAAAACGGCGACTGCCCCTCCATTTTCTGCGTTCCCTCCCTCGAGCACCAAGTTGTTGAGGCGGAGAGTGGACCCGTCAGACACCGAGAATATGCCACTGTCGCTTCCGGCAGAGATGCCAACACCAGCTCCGTTGTCGTCGCTGAACGAGCCACCGCCCCCAGTGACAGTCACGTTTTTTTTTGCAGCCACCTTGATGCTGTGGTCAATCGTCAGGCTCGAATTCCAAAGGATTTCGAACGCCCCTTCGCCCGAGCAAGCTAGTACGTCAGTAAGGTTCTGGATCTCGTCTGTGGAAGTGATGGTTACGGTTTCAATGCCTACAAGACATGGGACCGACTCTGCTCCAGACATGAAGCTCATGGTCCAGCCGAACGCCAGCATCACTGTCATGCCGATTAACATCCTGTGTGAACAATGAACCGACAAAACCGTTGGGTCGTGGTTAGATCTTGCATCACATTATCCACCATTGGACCACCGTTCGAATCACGGGATACCCGATATGATTAGGCTGCACGGCCTGGTCATACCCTTCCACGGTGGTGTAGGCAAATATGACAAATAATTTAAATGTAACATTATTTTATCACATGTTCGGAGCGGGGAGCAAGGTGGCCCCTTCAATCTATATTTTCCGATAGCCGTAATTGTAAGCAGTTCCTAAAGCGGCAACTCCCGGACACATCGACAATCTGCCAACACAGAAAGCAGCTTAAATATCGAATACCTGCCTTTCCAAAGACTGAAACGGGTATTCACACTGCTACAGAGATAATAACTATATCAATGCCGCATATTTTTTCGATTTCGCGTACACCACAGACAGGCAAATATACGATACGAAGTAAGAAACCCATTTTTTGATTGAGGTTGTATGTAAATGTATATGTATGTATAGTTACAGTAGATCTGTTTTCTGGGCCTTGTTCTTTCAGGTCGTATTCACTTCTGCTGTGCAGAAGTCAAGCCAATTGCCTTGTACACTGTCTGAAAGGATGCCCACGGGTAACGTGTGCGAATGTACACCAGCTGTTGGTCGTGCATGCAAATGTTCAGCTTTCGAAAACTGCTGGGCATCTTGATTGTGGTACGTACTGATGCCGATGAATCAGGTTTGACAATGGAGTTCGGACGTTTACGCTTTCCGCTCTGCTGTTCGCTGAGGTAATCACCATGACCATACCGTCGTTCCTACTTGGTATAAACAACTAGAAAGAAGCATCATTCGATCCGCCGTGGTTTGGTCTTTCTATGGTGCTTTTGACATTGTTTTTCTTCATAGGCAAGTCTGTTATGACTGATTCACCGTGATTCCGGCAATCGTCGGGATTTTTCCGTAGGACTGCCCTCAAACATTTGACTTTTAGTGAGCTTGTGAAACAATCGTGCGTCTGCGAGTGACACCTTTGTCTTGAGTGCCCAACGATTTACGTGGAAGTTGTCCACGCCTGTGCCCTGTTTCCCACCCCACAGCAATACAGCAGCGGTACTTTCAATTCTCCCGAAATAATCTCAAGTGGACAATGCCGTGACTCGTTCCGCCACAGTACCACCGAAGAGCACACGCTCACCACGACAGAGTATTAATAGTAGCAGAAGCACTTTCTAGGGTGTACGATACATGTTCTTAGTACAACGTGCCAATGGCCCGTAGTCTGCTACCTGCAACCATCGATGAAGAATGTCATGCTACGAAGTAGGTCATGTTCTAGTTTGATCAGGATTCCTAGACCCGACATCGCTCATTTAGGCTAGCTTGATATTTCGACGAATGTACGATACCCACTCTAGATTATGTCGCACAAGGCATGTTCCTTGTCTACGCTTTCCCGTGCTTCCGGGCGTAGTTCTCAGTGTTTTGTCATTTGGTGCGCTCTCGATATATCAAAGTGGTTTGGGGTAATGAAATGCTTGTCTTTTATCTTCGAACTTCTACAAAATCGATCCATCTTAAAGCGTAGCCGCGACTGTACCCTAGAAGGTACGGGCGGCTGAACAAGCAAGGCCGACGGGTAATCCCCTTAATCCTAATGACAGGAGGGCTGTTTGGCCTCCTAGCTTGTTTAAAATAACTCAAACGCTATCTCAACAGCTTTCCTAAGCTTACGTACTTTTAGGCACTGCTTTGATACTTACCTGCTTTGATACTTACCTAGTTTTACATAACTGTAGTGTTCTTCACATTAAACCGTTCTATACTCGTCGACATCCAGCACAACCATTGTCCGTGCTGATTCTTCACCCTAGGAGAACCACGCTCTGTGGTCATAAGCTACGACACAAGGAGAAAGCATTACAAATAATGCACTATAAAATGCACGTTCATGCCAGCGTACTGGGTACGACAGGCAAAACACAAATACGTAGGCCAGCAAACGACAGGCATCGAGTGAGAAGGCGGAATAAACCAAAAAAAAAAACAATAAAATAGGAACAATAAGAAACAAAGATGAAAATAAACGAAATGCGAAAAGCAATAAAACCAAAATCAAGACCAAGACTCGACCAAGAGGATAAAAACATTCCGACCGAGAAATAGAGCTTTAGCTCGCGCGCAAAAACGGAAAATAACCCAGCTACCCCAAGCACGAACCAAAATGCACACTCAAGGGAGTAATAGCGTAAGACTACGTAGAGATAAATAAAAAAAGAAGAAAGAACAGCAGATATAAAGGCAGACCCAACTATCGAAAGAAGCGGAAAATCAAAGCACGAAAAATATCACACTCGAGGCAGTCGCAGCAGTTGGTGGTATGATTACTGTACTACAGCAGTATAAGCATCGTCGGGGAGGTTCTCCCTACTAATCGACTTGGTGCCTTGCTACCATCCTTGCCATCTCCTTCCTGCTTTCGTCCACCGCGGTCCCCGTTCTACTCTTCCTGATGCCCCTCCTGCCCTCGCTGCCCCCCCTGCCCTCACAACCCCAGGCGGCTTTTCATCTACTACTCCTGCTCCGCCATTCCCCCGAGGACCACCCCCAGAGCGTGCGCAGCGCTTTCTACTTTGCTCCGCTTCCTCCACATTTCACCTGGCCATGGACCGTTTGGCTGCTTCGGGGGTCCCACGGTACCATTTCCCAGCCTTCTTTGCTGCAGTGGTCCACAGAGCTGGCTCAACTCCAAACGTCAAGGGGGCGTTTTCCGTTGATCCCTCATCGGAATAGAAAAGCTTAAGGTCCTCAATTTGGCACCTGTGCCAAGTCTTTCGCTGGTCGTCTGGTCTTTGGTTCTCCCCACCAGCAATCGTCCCGAACATCACTTTACTGGGTAGTCGTCCGTGGTTGTGTCGCACCAAGGCCCCGGCAAAGAAGAGCCGCCGTTTACGGATGGTCGTTTCTATCACCTCGCAATGTGTCATCTAGAGGGCCTTCGCGTGCGAGAGGATAGTGTGGTCGGTACGGAGTCGGCATTCAAAGCCAATGACTCGATGGAGAACTTTGTGGTGATTCGTTCGGAGCTTGGCAAAGTGTTACCCTTAGAAGGTCCATGTCACATCCCTAAAGCAGAGTCTCAATCGCTTCGGCCTTTAGCATACGGACTTCGACGCGAATCGGTGCGGTCGTACTGTCAGACAACTCCAGACCGTACCGTCTAAGACATAAACTCATGAGCCGGATTCGTCGTTCTACTTCCACGGAGATTGCAACGTAGGCTCGTTCGTGGACAATACCACTTAGGTAATAGAGCTGTGTGGTCTGTCTATACCTCTGGCCTGCTGCTTCGATGACGAGCAGTGAAAGGGGAGATGTCTGGTCCGGTATACGTAGCAGCATCGTCTAGGTCGTCTTTTCAGACACCGTGAGACCTGCTACTTCGAAAACAGTCACAATGACTGTTACCATTTTCGCAAGCCCTTCCCCACACAGCCCGTTTCACGTATGCCAACGGCTGCTTCTTTTCGACTACCCCAGCTTCCTGGAGGGTGACGAAATCCCTTATGATGCTTTCATCTTCACTGAATCGTATCAGCACGACGTGTATGGCAGCAGCGAAGCACACGTTGAACAGTAACGGTGACAGCACGCAGCCTGGCCGCAGACCCTGAGTGATGTCAAACCATTCCTAGTGCTCGCCGTCATCCGTGCGAACACGAGTCCGTATGCCGTCGTGGAAATTGCCGATAACTGTAAGAATTTTGGATCAGGGTACGCCAGAGCGTGTGAATACCTCCCCGAGCAGTTCTCGGTCGACAGAGTCGTAAGTTTTCTGCAGATTGATGAAGCACATGTACAGGGGAAGTTTCCTCGGTCGTCCGACCTCTTGCAACCGGCGCACGACGAACAGCATGTCGACCGTTGATCGTGTGGGTCAAAAGCAACACCGTTCCTCAGGGAGCATTCCCTCGGCTTCGCAATAGTTGCTCAGGCGGGAAGCGACGATTTTCAACAACACCTTGCCTGCGTGGGCGACAAGCGAAATCTGTACTGCTGTATAACGCATGAATTATGCTGGGTTGTGACTACGCTAGTTGTGACACACACGCGTCGGTTGCTGGTGGCACGAAGAAGCAAACCCAGAAATGATATTGGTGATACGTAAACTGCGGCGTGCAGCGCAGGGATAGGTCTGTATCGTCTGGGGATACATGTTGCTGTCTCCCTCCAGATATCCCATCAGAGGAGACAGCAACCACATCTCCGGAGGTGTGTGTGTGTTCTTCACATTGAATCGTTCTTCTACTCGTCGACATCCAAAGCACCCATTATCCGTGCTAATTCTTCACCCTAGAAGAAACACGCTCTGTGGTCACAAGCAACGACACAGAGATATTGCATTACAAAAAAATGCATCGTACCACGCACTGTCATGCCAGCGTACTGGGTACGACAGGCACAACAGCAATTCCTACACCAGATAAATCAAAAAGAAAAAAGAAATGAAAACTAATAAAACATGATCGGAAATAAACGAAAAGCGAAAAGAAATGAAAACAAAATCAAGATCAAGTGGACAAAAACATTCCAACCGGAAAAGTAGATCCACAGCTCGCGAGCAATAGCGTAAAACAACAAAGATACCCCGAGCACGAACCAAAACATAATGCACACGCGAGGGGGAAACAGAATAAGACTATGTAGGGGATAAAATGATAAAGAAGGAAAAGCGGAAATAATGGCAGACACAAATAAAAATAGGAAGTCACGTAAAGCCAAAGCACAAAACATATCACATTCGAGGCAGTCGCAGCAGTTGGCGGTACGATTTCTCCTATATCTCAATATATTTCCCAACCCTAAAGACGTATCGGGAGTTGGACACCATTTCGTACGATCTGGTTTGAAAAAAACGCAACATGCCACCTTCTGGCAATTCAAAAATGGATAGTATGAAGCTTACAACTGAATACACATCCACGTAATCGCATCAACAAGGATACCATATATAGGTGAAGATTGTTTTGGCGTGGGAGCTGAGATGCGCGAGATATACGAAATGTTTGTATTTCATGCGTAGGCGTTGATGCATCGGAGTTTGAGTTGTATATACAAAAATATTTACGATTCTTCTGTAGGCCATACATCGGTCGAAACGTCGAAATTTTCGACGCTAGACTTGTTGATATGATCGTATCAACAAGGGGAACGCGTCCACGACACTTGTTTTGTTGTGCGGCCCGTACAAGGCTGCTATAAGAAACTCATGTAAAGTGCTAGAACAATGTTTCGAGCTCTTTGGCAACCCTAGCGGAACTAATTTATTTTACGGAAAAACACTTTATCGTCCGGGTCCAAGAAGAGTTGGAAAACGAAATCTAGCAGGGTTGTTCTTCACAAGCATACCAAACATCTTAAGAACGTTTTCTTTTTTCTTTTTTGTGTTTGGGTCAAAGTTGCCAAAAACAACAAACAAATACTAAACTGTACCTTCCTTCACCAAAACCTCACCTTCTAAAAACACGCCAACATGCCCTTTTTTCGGCAGGTCATGAAGAACAAACCAGCCAATTTTCGTTTCCAACTCGTTTTCAAGTAGGGCGCAAGCGTCTAAAGCAGAAACGTTCTTACTCTCGCTGGAACCAGCTCGTAGTTCCTTCAATTTAGCATTTGCTCAAATTCATCACAATCCCCGCCATTTCTAGGCGTTCAGGATGTATCTGGCTCGCTTTTCGTGGTCATGGTTTGGTTGGTGCATGCAGCAGGAGGACATGGCGATCAATTGTTGTCGGATCTCCTTCCTGCATCACGTATGTATGTGATCTGTCCATTATATAATGAATAATACCTACGGGAACGGGGTGTGCTGGATGTCGACAAGAAGAACGAACGGTTTGTTATTAAGAGCACACCGCAGTGTACACACGCAGGGCCGTGGGGCAACGATATCTACATTATAATGATTAAGGTATACGGCTGACGAGGCTTTCCTTATGAAATGAATTTTGGTATCTGTCTTTTCAGTCGAATAGTTACTTTCTTCCAGGTAGTACGCACGTAGTACCGCCGTGCGATATTGGGTGGGGATGTACTTTACCGGTATCGGTAAAACATGCCAGTACCTGCTAGGTTTCTGGAGTAGGCGATGGGTAACAAGCAGTTGGATTTGCGTAACAGAAGTTGACCAAGCACTATCGTCAAAGCAATACGCCTACAGATATCTTTGAACCCCACCCAAACCCGGAGTATGATTGCCAAGGCTTATCACGGCATGTTGGCGGGACTGTATTGGCGGTGACGACGGGACGGGACGACGAAACCCCCGTCAAAACTGCTCCCGTCGTCCCGTCCCGCCGACGCAAACATGTACCGTTGAAACATACCGCCCCGTCCAGCCGTCCACCAATGAGTTACCGTCGGGTCCCGTCGTTGAAAATTGGACCATTGTCCCTTCCCGTCGTGAACAGCTAAATACCGTCGCGTCCCGCTGTGAAAAACAATATATTCCGTCCAGTTCCGCCGTCAAAACATATATATTTCCGTCTGGTCACGTCGACAAAAGCAGGTCTTACCGTCCCGACTCACCGTCACCGCAATTCACGACATGTCAAGGTGCCATGACGGTCACTCCTCTGTCTGATGGCTCTGGTGTCGTCTATTCCCGCAATGTAATTACGGTTTTGTTTGAAATTGTTGCAATTTTTTAATCTCCAACTTCAATTTATTTAATAATTAGCACACATTATTAGACTGCGTTATTTCGTGATTTGATTTTTGGTATTCCTCCAATCAATAAAAATCACAAAACGAAATATTAAATATGACACAAAAATTAATAGCTACAAATTACAAAATGCCAGCACTGGTACGAGCAGCCCGACGCCGGCACGGCACCATGGGTGAGTGGTAGACCAAACAGCATCGGCACCAACGCCACCACCACCACCTACCACCTCAGCAACCTCTACCACAGCAGTACAAGAAGCACATCCATCAGTACAGCCAACCACCAACACCGTACCTCAAGCACAGTTACCACAAAACGGGCGAGCTGGCACGGCAGCCGGCCTTGCGGCAGGGGTCGGAAGCCTCCAAAAGACTTCGCCCGTGTGGCAATACTTTTCGGAGTCAAAGCCAAAACTGGACTAAAAAAAAAGCTCGAAGTGCACGGTAGCCGCAAAGTTGCCTGCCTCGGGATTGCTCGGCGACCGCACGCAGCAGTGCGGCAAACCTTTCGCGTACACTGTAGTAGTGTCGACACTGCAACCAGAACAAATATTTACCGTCCCATTCCGCCGTGAAAAAATAGACCGTCCCGTCCCGCCGTGAAAAAAGTAGACTGTCCCGTCCCGCCGTGAAATACACAAATACCGTCTCGTCCCATCGTTAAAATGAAAATATACCGTCCCGTCCCGTCAGGAAAAAATATATATATACCGTCCCGTCCTGCCGTGACAAAATATTGATACCGTCCCGTACCGTTGCGAAACAAACAAGCCATCGTGGGCTACCGTCCCGTCCCGTCCAGAATGTTTACATCCACAGTCCCCTCCCGCCCCGCCAACAGTATTTGTCCTCATGTTTACATCCAGTCCTGTTTTCATTTTGTTCCCGCCAAGCAGGTAAAAATACTCCCGTCCCGTCCCGTCTCGATAGTTATCCACTGCTGTGATGGATAAGCCTTCATAATTGCTCACCAGCACACGAGCAAAAGGCCCACAGCAGTGTACACAACACGGACATCAACAGCAATACTGCACACCTGTTTTCACTTGTTTTTAGGGCATTTGACAAAATGGCGGACACCCCCATAATTATTGGCTGAATGGGGGACACTGCCAAGCACCGGCAACGCCCATCCAACGGCCCAGCACATTCACGGTATGATTATATATTAATCATCACAGCAGTGACCGAACAGGCCAACAGCTACCGGCCTGGTACAATAGGACTCTCCTTTCCCCTACGCCATAGTATACGTATACGGCGGTACCGGTACTACTATATACCAGTATACACGTACAGCAGCAGTGTACTCGGATGTGTGAGAGTGTGTTCTTCACATTAACGCTCTTCTAGGATCAACGGAAAACGCCCCCCGGACGTTCGGAGTTGAGACCGTCCTGTGGACCACTGCAGCCAAAAAGGCGGGCAAATGGTACCGTGGGGTTCTTGAAGCAGCTGAACGGTACATGG
>JAYJME010001236.1:0-17262 GCA_036873775.1 Costaria costata
CCCCCCCCCCCCCCCCCCCCCCCCCCCCCCCCCCCCCCCCCCCCCCCCCCCCCCCCCCCCCCCCCCCCCCCCACCTTTAGCTCCACATTTGTTTTCATCAGCCGGTCAGAGCCATTCGGAAGAATGACTGTATTGGTTTATGTGCAGTCTTAACGGTTTTTGGTTTTGGTTTCGCGATATGAACCACCTTGGGATTGTTGCTTGTTACGCTGCCCAAACTAACGAAAACAAAACTGATCTGAGAGAGATGATGAGCCACTCGCCGGAGTGGCCTAAGCACGATAGTGAACATTGGGGTACCGCCCCTATCGTAGCACCAGTCGCCAAGACTACGAAACTGTTGACTACCGCCATGAACTCCGGACAAGACCGGGACGAGTACACCACGGAGGCGATCGACAAGCGCGCAGAGGTGGAGGCCATGGGTGAGGTTATGGCCGACCGGCGTTTCAAGGACATCCTCGCCAAAGGAACTTCGCCGGAGTACGAGAGCATCGAGTCAAGGAATTATCGTGGCCCGACCTTTGACCTCGCCCAGTTCCAGACGAACATGTGCCACCTATAGTCTAATCCTCCTGCAATAAGGATTGCTTTGCGCAAATTGGCTGTGGGGGGAGCAAACCATCGTGGAAAATGACTTTTATATTGAATGAGATTGACTCAGATGTGACGAAAGAGCTCCACAGTAAAATCCCATCTCAAATACGCAAGGAAACCTTGAAATCAGTCTCTCCAAGTCTCAATGTGGAAGGCGAGGTACCGAGAGACCCAGCGCCAGCTACAAGACTCCGCCGGCATTCCGGACGGTCACTGCCACACGCTATCACTCTTCTGATGAGACCCTGGGTTCCTAGACGGCAGTATGTGGGCACGGCGATGGCTGGCGAGTCGACCGCTGACGATAGCCCCTGCTTACTTGATACCGAAAAACAGTAGTAATCCCAGATATTTGCCCTACATAATGCCCTCTTTGCCGTTGTCGAAATTAATTAGACCCTTCTCATGTCTAGCGTTGTCGAAATACAGAGCAAGGTAAGTTGTGAGTCGCACAACGTAGCCTACCACAGGGCTCCGCGGACGCACCAGGTGACCGTGTGCTACAGTCAAGCGCTCTCCCATCGACACCTCGATGTTGCGAGAGTCTGTGCCTTGCAGAACCTGCGGTGGTGCCTTGTGCTCGGCAGTAGCTTGCCTTTGTGCTCATTGTGTGTGCCACAAAGTGGCCCTTATGTCTTTGATATGTGAGTCACTGTTTGCTTTGGTTTGCGGTCTGTTGCTAGTGACCTGCTGGGCTGCTGCTGCTGTTTCTACTACTACTCGTTACTCGTAACAACAGACCAGCAGCAGTTATCACTAATAATAGACTGAAAATCACAGCAACCAGTGACTGTACCTATAAAAAACATAAGGGCCGCGTTGTGAGCACAAGCAATGCTCACAGAGACGACCTGCTGTCAAGCACAAGGCACGAGCGCTGGTCTTGCGAGACACAAACTCTCGCAACATCGAGATCACGCTGGGAGAGCGCTTGACTGTAGAACACGGCCACCTGGTGTGTCGGCGGAGGCCTGTGGTACGCTACACTGCGCGACTCACAGCGCACCTCGCTCTATGTTTCGACAACAATAGACGTGAGAAGCGTCCAGCTCATTTCGACATTGGCAACGATGGTGTTGTGTAGAGCGAATACTTGGAATTACTGCTGCTTCCAGAATGTGTGCTTTGTTAGCATCGAGTGAGTAGGATCTATCGCCAGCGGTCGACTCTCCAGCCGTCGCATCCTCTTTAGTCGCATGGACACAAGCAACCTCACGATGGGCGCCGGCGAGGAGGGCGGCAGTGGCAGATAACATGTGCGAGGCGGACGCCCACTCGCCAAAACGTAGGGCGACCGGGCGCACCAGCTCCTCTAACCAGTCGTCGTCTGGAGTTTGCGAGAACGTAGCATTCGTACAGCAGTGCGATCTCAGCCAGGCGAGGTGCAGAGGGCGTGGAGGATGCTCGTCACGCAGGCAGGAGGCCAGGCAAAGACGGCACGCAACGTCAAGCTGGACGAAGGCGCGAGGAACTGTGCTGGCGGTAAGACGAGGCATGGGCTCAGCTGCGGAGGGGGGAGGTCTCGGTGAACGCTGGTGGACCACGATAGCGGGCACCACAGGCACGGGGGGGGGGCAAGGGACTGGGGGCTGGTGGAGCAGGTGTTGCAGGTCACTTGGCTTTGGCTTTGCGTTTGGGTTTCGGTAGCGCTGGTGAAGTACTGGGTTGTCCCGTAACCTCGTTCTGATTCTTTACACGGAACCGAGGGCTTTCTCTCACCGGGGATCCTCCCTGCCCCTATAAGATGCGCCCGACAGGAGCTACTAAAAGCTTACCTTCCGCCCATGCAAATAGGCCCGACGCGTGACACTGATTAGAGCAGATGCCCACGCGCCGTATTATCCTTCCTAGTAGTGCTGGTCATGTCCGTGGCAATGCGTTTCCGCACAACCCCTGGCGCCTCGCTGTAACAGTACTGCTGTTAGCTAACTGCTGTATCAAACCAGGAGTTCGTGACGCCTTCGTACGATGTACGTTTGCTTTTGGCTCGTTTCAGTCCTGCTATGGGGTCGGCCTGAGCGAACAAGAGAGGTGTGCGAGTACCACGCATCGTGTACCTGGCATCTGGTATGCTTCGTGGAGTCTTACATACTTAGACTCGTTGGGTTTGAGCACTCCCCGTATATACAACGTCTTTGAAACATCACATGCAGCAAGACAAGACAACGATACATATGGTACTGCTGTAGTCTATACCGGGTATCGGGTATATATGTTCATCCCATCTAAACGAGGAACCAGGCATATATTATAAATTGCCAAGTTTTCGGTTGAGCCTGGATTCTGATTGTTTTTAAGGAGTGTTGCTGGAGCTATCATGGAATTTTGATGTCTCTTCGTCTTGACTTACCATGCGACGTCGTGCCTTGCCTTGTGCCGAGTATCGGGGGATTGATGCACTCAGGCACACGGCGGACATATGTTCAATTGTAGATTGGCGGTTTTTTATTTGCGTTGTGCGTGAGGTACGAGTTACAGATGCCCGTGAGCTATTAACAGTTGGATGGATCGTTCGTCGAAGAGGGGAGGGCTGACTGAATACTCGGCGTACATTTCATTCAAGAATGCTTGAAACCGTCGATGCCATACAGGATACTTGCCATGGTGCCGCGCAGGATGCGTGATGCAGAACTTGACGTTTGATAGTTTGTATGATTGACTGATTGGTTCCGTCCGTATGACGAGCGATCGCACCAAAGAGGCGTGCTACGATAGAGGTAGCACGTTTTGGCTAAATTTGTTTCTGAACGACGGAGCTTCTTAACCCGAAAACTTCGGGATTCCATTCTTCCTTTGCAATATAACTCGTTGTGTACCTAGGACATGGGATGGTTCATCGGGTTAAGGTCGCAACATTTATCAAAAGTTGGGGTTTTGGATGAGGTACAGAGGCCCCCCAAGTGGAGAACCTTAGAAAAAACATGGAACAACACCTCTATCGTAGCATGTGTCCAAACTTGTGTTATGGAAGCAGTAGTGAATCGCTTACCAACTGGCCTGTGGTTTGACGCTCAAGTTCAAGGGTGACCGACCTTCCCACGAACTGGCATGGTCCAGATACGGCGGAGATACTCACGCCCGGATATGAAGTGGGGTGTACGTTGTATAACAGTGGCTGGCCAGTATCACTGCTGCTTGTATACGGAATAATATTTGGAACGATTAGTATTTTGGTATTTTGTTTTTGATTGTCTTGATACTTCGTATACATGAAATGTACGGGTAGGTTGGGTAGTACCTCTCAATGGGGGTGTTTGGGCTGGAGTTCAGTTAGAGTTGTGCGTTGATGCAGACTGTGCACACAAGGCTGGCTGGAGGTCTATCTTTGGTGGAGCTGTGATGTGTGCTGGTGGCTATGTATCGTGATAGTAGCTGTACTCGGTAACGCGACACGTACTTTCCATCGCAGGCAGTGAAGTCCAGTTGAGCAGACTACGCGCGCGGGGCTACGGACCGGAGGTCTGTCTCTAGCAGAGTGACATGTGTGAGCTGGTGTCTGTTTACAATTTTTCTCTAGGATTCAGACACGCGTTAGACGCGTGCTACGATTATCATAGAGGTTGCACTTTTTGGCTGTTTTTGTTTCTGAATGACGGGGCTTCTTCACCCAAAATGGCCGCAATGTCATTCTTGTTTAGCAATCTCATTTATTTGTAATCCTATTACGGGGGACCGTAGTAAATAGGACAACATGTTGTTCGCAATAATAGGGAAGTATATAGGTTCTGGTGTATACAGTAGGTTCTATTGTGTCTGCAGTCGTTCCTATTAACTATGGACCAAATATGGTTAGCAAAAATAGGGAAATATATATGTTTTGGTGTCTACAGTAGGTCCTATTGTGTCTACGTAGGTCCTCTTAGCTATGGTCCCCCGAAATACTCCATGGGTTTGTTCATCGGGCTGCCCTTGCATTTTACTCAAAAACAGTTTTTGGGTGTGGTATGGAGCTCTTCAAGTGGGGAGCCCCAGAACAAAAGCATGGAACAACACCTCCATCGTATCATGCGGCGTTACACTTTCTTCTACGGAAGCAGAGTGTGGTTAACAGGGAGGTCGAGATTGTCCACGTACTGTCAGCAGTGCAGCATGCTGATTCTCTTACCAAACCGTTCAATAAACTAATCACCGGTGCGAAATAAACACTGGTACGAATACAACTGATACAAACGGGGTACGTAAGCTGTAACCTGGGGGCCTTTTCCCCATATTCTATAGCTTCACCAGTATGTGTTTCGTATGGATAAGAAGACAGAGGTGCTCGGTACTTAGCCCTCAAGGCCCATGGGGGAATCAGAACCCAACGTGGAGAGGCACGTCTACATGACAGGAAACATACAGAAAAACAACGCAACTGCCACAGTGCCGTTAGGCCCATTGACGTGTCCGAAAATATGAAGAAGAGGTGTGCGTGTTCGACACGGGCTGCGGGAGTCTTGTAAGCACGTCATAATTGAATTCGGGGCGGGTGGCGTCACGAGCGGGCACCTGCGGTGGACCTGTTTTCACCATACCCTCAATTGGCTGAAAAAGCAGCAGGTATATCCCCCTTTGACGTTTGTTTGACGACGGTTTGGGGCGCCTCGAACCGTTCACGAAATCGGCGTTTTACAGGTGCCACGTGGCCCGCGCAGTTTTAGCTTTAAACAAAAAAACATGTACCCACGGATGGCGTGTAAGGTTTGACCACGAAATCCTCCTAGCAGAGCTAACGGGTCCACGTTGTGGTATCGCAAGGGGTCTCTAATGCCTCCCTGCACTTCCCAAAAAGTGAATATTCCAGGCACAGTACTCGGGTATTTCCGGGGATAGGCTGTAACCGATACAACAAGCAAGCCGCCAAGCGCGCACTGCAAATAGTTATTATTTGCTCCTTTCTTTCTCAAAATATATTTTGCTACACCAGCGGCCAAAGATAGCACTGTCGACTGGGTGACGACCCGAATACCACAAGGCTACGACCCCCATTTCCACTACTCGTACGACACTGCTGCACCACTTGGTAGGACACTTACGCGAAAGGCTCTGTACGAAACTGAGAGACCGACTTATGTATGCTCGTACGTATTTTGTGGGCGCAAGCAGCGTAGTGGCAAACATATTTCATGGCAGTGCCTTTCGCGAAACGAAATTCACACAATTCACACAAACCTCAAGCCTCTTTAGACTGTGGTATCAACCACCGCGACACCACAAACAAACACCCCCACTGCTGGGTGCGACAAAGGACGGGCCCCGAAAAACACATCACAAATCGCCAGGTAAAACGGCAAATCCGAAAATGTATCTCAAAATGGTTGCCAAGGTAAAACGGCAATTCCCTATTTTATATTTTTTTACCAGAAATATGTGATCTCACTGGCAATACGTACGATATGGACCTCCAAAACACAGGGAGACAGTAACTACGACAAGGGAAACATCCAGCAAACAAGAGTTAATGCTGGTAAAACCTTGAAACAAAATCAGTAACACCACCTTGGCACAAAAAATGCACCGTCTGACAACATCGCCCCCCCCCGGAGTATGCTCTACCCAAAGAGCAGAAGAACAGCAGTGCGGCTCTGATCGAAAGCAACTGCAATGGAGTTTGGATCTGAAATCGTATAATAACAGCCCCCCTGCTACGTATAATAACAGCCCCCCTGCTACTACTATAAATAGATATCGGCCGCATGGGTACGCAATAGATAACGAAGTCCTGCACCTCAAATAAAATACTAGTGACGATAGTAATTGGTTCCCCTCTACGTTGTGCGAAATCCGCCAGTAGTAGCCAAAGTGTATACGGCCCGATTCATCAAGACCACGGGCGCACCCTACAATGAATAGCGTACAGTATGAACCTTACGTGACGCGTGGGTACCTCTCAATACCTTCTCCAATTCCCGAAATGCCTTCTTCCTCCATGCCAAACAATTAAAAACAAATTAATGAACTCATCACGCGTTTCATCCCAAAGTCACCGTGAAAAACGAAACGCTTCTTCTGCGTGCAACGGGGTGGTGTGAAAGTCATGCATGACGCTGCTCTGCCGACCGGAAGCGGACATATCGAACACCCCGTTAGCAACACGCCTTTTCGTCAAGGCGCGCTTAGAAAAAAGGCGTATGTTATATATTTATCGGCAATGCCACGGCACTCCAGTATCGACATAGTCGGCAACCCGCGAAACGTCACAACCCCCTGAGATTATTGGCAGCAACGAAACTCTGCTGGTCACCACAAACCTGACCACACGTCCTTATCTACCATTCATTGTTGTGGTTGTTGTTGTTGTTGTTGTTGTTGTTGTTGTTGTTGTTGTTGTTGTTGGTGTTCCACATGAACTCATCGCCACAATGCAGTCCGTGGTCACAGGACAGGCTCCAACAATTCTGGAGTAGACGACTACCACCGGTGGTACACATCATCTGAATGAAACGAATCGTATGCATCAGACTAACCTGAACGTCAGGCAGCGTACGTACGTATCAGGTTCATATGATACGCTGTACATGTCGCAACAGAAACCGAGGAGAGACCGCACAACACCCACGGACAAATCAAATAGGATGACACAAATCGAAGTCGAAACCGAATCCGAAAGAAGGGAAAAAAAAGCGAAGCAGGAAAGAAAAGAAATAAAGGACACGCAGAAAAATGAAAAACACGCAAGATACTACGCCGGCTTGCAGGCTCGCAAGTAGCACGGGGGGGGGGTGTAGAACCGAGCGTAAACAAATATATTCTTCCCCCAAACGGAGCAAACACCCGAAGCAAGCGAACACAGGCAAGACAGTGGTACAGGGAAAAACGATAAAAGAAAAGGACGAAAAGGAATAGCGAACAAGAGGAAACAACGAAAGGAAGGAAAGAAGAATGTTGGGCAATAAACATAAAGGAGTAATTAATAAGCGGAAGAAACAAAGGGAAAGCGCGCACGGGGCACGGGGGCATATAGATTAACCAAGCTCTCCTACGACGGCAATCTCAACATCCAGCCACCGGAAATCTGCACTAAACCATGTCAAAGGGCATGTTTCGGTCATAATGAGCCGACTCGTGCAATATGTGACCCATCAAAACCGATACCAGGTAGGATTCTACAGTTGTTGCTCCTGTTGCATCGTAATATTTCGACATAGCAGTACAAAATACCAAACTCTCACAATGCAAACTGCGACTGGTATCAGTATACGTCAGTTCTCTCTCTCTTTTCATATGCAGTAGAGTTGTGACTGAACAGGCAACTGCTATCTCGCAAACATGTAGCGTTTGACAAGCACATCATCCATTAAGAGTATGTGCTCCTGGACCAGAATAGCTCACTATGCACCTTCAACTCAGATTTACGCCGGACAAATACCACCGGTATGACTACGTATCTAACGCAAAATACTTCGTAGATAATCTAACGTAACGCTCGACCTCGTGTACTATCCTGTTTCCGGGGCGAATCGCTGGTCGTACTCCCTGATGTATGATGCATGATACGTTGTGCGAAATCGATTGTATGTGACAATAACTTCGCCCCAATACCGAAGGCAACTACAACCTCACCGCCCCCTCCCCACCCTCCTAAATCACCATTTATTTGGGAAATCGCTCTTTATAATCACGACCCACGAACCTCGCAAAATAGTATATGCCCTATTTTCCCCGAGGTTCTTTCGACGCTTTCACTTCCAGCTTTGGCAACTACGTAGAATAGCACGTGATAGTCGCGGTGGCGCGTTGGCTTCCGTGATCCGATGCAGTGGGTGATGATACCTCAACGATGGGCCTGACGTCTATGTTAATCGAGCGAACCAACTCACCAACCCCTCGACGCAAGCAAGCAACGCGCACAATAAGCTGCTGTGGTTTTTGTCTCCAAACAAAAAAACTCAGAATAATACTTCACCGCCTAGAACACTACCGCCTCATCACAGTCAGGACTCATGTCAACAACAGTCGAGTTGTACCTATCATCAAACGCATTGAGCATCTCCAACCGTCTGGATATGGGTGTAAAGTTGCACACTGAACTTGAAGCTGACCCCTAAACATTGTTGAGAAGAGCGAAGTCGGTGCCCAAAGGACCGGACACGCGGTAGTCCTCAACGGTTCCGCGGAACGCCTCGTACCCTTCCATCACCTCGCGGCCGTCCTCGTCCAGCACCGGGCGTGCCGTCTCACCCAGTATTCCGGACAGAGACTCGTTTTCGAGAGACAGGCCGTGCAGCCCCACGTCCATCTGCCAGAACTCCAAGTCGGGTAAGACGCGGCCATCCCAGTCTAAGTCACCGCCGCCTTGGTAGTTCGTGCCGACGTTGGGGCGCACGGTGACGCTGGGTGTCACGATCTTAAAGACGGCGTGAACGGACTGCAAATCGGCGAGGTCGTTCTGCTCGATGTACTGCGTGCACCAGCCGGGCGCCGCCATGTCATCGAAACGTAGAATCCAGTCTTCGAAGCGTTCCTCGCCGGCAAGCTGGCGGCGGCCTTGCAGCATTTCATCGTACATGCGGGCCCAAATCTTGTCCCCGCCGAACTGACGGCACTCGGCCGGTAGGTTGGCCGCCGATACAGTGATGCCATCCACCACATGTTCATCCCTGGAAAAGAGAAGGAGACCTTCTACTTCCTTACCGTTGACGACAGCACGAAGTCCGCCGTTGGCTAGGCAAGGAGATATTCCGGGGGGGCAGCCGTTGGTATCGATGGCATAGGGATTCTTCACCTCGAGAACGAGAGAGTGCCCTTCTGACAAAACGCTGACGCCCGTGATGAGCTGGCGGTCGGGGAATTCCTCCGGCAGGGGGGCCGTGAGACGGACGTTTACGTGGAGATGGGCTTCGTCGTCCTTCACCATGGAGTACCATCCACCGTCACTCCCAGACCAGTCAATCTTCTGGCCGCGAAGGCCTTGCATGTGCGGGTCGTCGCACATATCTGCCCCATTCGGGCACACTGCATTGTTGACGATGAAGTTTGGGCAAATGGGGATATTGGAGGGAAACGCCAAGGACGTTACATGCCGTTTCGCAAGCAGCCCCAACAACAAACAACGCCGAATGCTGTACCACAAACTAACAACAACACACAGACTAGCGACACACGTCCAACGAAGATGGTTCAAGATTGAGACGGGGATGATATATAGTTTGCGTCGCGTTGCCGACACAAATGTAGCGTACTTTAAAATCAAGTGAATTTGTGGTACTTGCCCCAAGCAACGAAACATAACTGTCTTTTTGTGGTACTCGCCCCACGCAACGAAACATACCTGTCTCTACCACGCAGCTGTAGGAGTCTGCCGTCAATAATAGCCCGTACGTAGGCAGTGCGAAGATCATACGTCGACATTTGGTGGCAGGCGAGGTATATCAACGATGAAGAGACCGTCTCAATACATACAATCCTAGGTAGAGCTTGAGTTAAGCTTTCAAGAATCACGTCTGGATGATGACTGCAGGCAGTCAGTACTATATCGTTCGCGTAAGCCCGACAAAGGTGTAGATGAATCCATATATATACTGTATAATATAGCTATAGTAACCGCAGCTTGTACCCTATGGCGGTATACAGTGTGTTGGCGGAGTGTGTCCTGTTGCAATGGTTGTGGGCATGCTATTAATAGTACAAAAGCTTGGCCCAAGCCCCGATTTTTGGCGAGATTTCGAACGTCGCCCAGGAGAAGTGTATGGTTTAAAAGTTAGCGTTCTCGGAGCCATGATGGAAAAAAAATAGTTGATGGGAGCCGCCGAGAGTCGACGAGATAAATAAACACGAAGACGAAGAAGAAAAAAGTGATCGAGGTCCGTCGACTAGCTCTCGGCAGGGGGGCACCCTCTACACCTAGATGTAGCCTGTACAGGACAATGTAATGACCGACCCGTATTTGATGGTTGCTCGCGGAGGTGTCTGTCGCCAAGCCGAACCCGTAGGTACGAAGACCGAAACTGCTACGCCGACAATCAATGGCAGGCCAATGTCAATTTGTCACTATTAACCAGGCCGCGTTCGTCACAAGTTCATGCCATCTAACGTAAAAAGTCACACGGCACACATTTCCACGGTTCTAACCCCCAACAGGACTCTTCCCAACGTTGGTGAGCGACAACCAAGCAACATTCATGGAATAAGCCGTGTTCTGCACGCGGCAGGTTGGCTCAACTACTGCGGTACCGAACCCACGCAGCCCCTCACATACACCGAATAGACAACCCTTAACCCTGCAAAACAATTGTGACTTAATTTTTATGGTTTCACTCCGTACCTGTCGAGAAATCTGGTTGTTGCCGCGGAAGGGAAGAAGCGTGATGCCGAGTGGAAAGAAAAGCAGAAGAAGCAAGGTTTATCGTCAATTGTGAGCAAGCAGTGCGTATTGAAATAGTGCTTGCCGTGTGACTTCTTGGCGCGGTAACGACGATGTTTCCACAAGTCGAAATAGAGAGATATAAGGATGGAAACGTTGCCCACTTGGCTTTCGAACGTCAACGTAAGGCAGGTGCATCTTATACGCCTCTGTGTGCCAATTGATTCGTTAACACGACATCAGTGCTTGGGGTATAAACCATGGTGCCGACTCTCTGTTCAGACCCTAGCGCAATCACCAGAAACCAACCGCAACACCGTTGCCCCGTGAACCAAGGCTCATCAGTAGGCAGTGACACCATCGAAAGTTCGTCAGGGACGAGGGATGGGATCATAACGGACTAAAGGTTTACGCGATGAGAGACACTTGCCGAGCAGGAGATTTACACAAGGTGACGCGCGGACGTGCCCGGTACAGAATGTTTTGTGAACAAAAACTTGGCCAGCTACGTTGCCGAACAATATTGAGCAGCAAAGGTTGTCCGCCTCACCGCATCGGCCTTGATAGTCACTCTTGTGGCAAACGCCGTTGAAGCACCCGCAGGCTTGGGCTTCGTTACACTCCTGCACACATACCGAAGCGCATGAAGCACTCGGCTTTAAGTACAACTTATATTTTTCTCGAAACGGTTAGACGTATGATGCAATGGTGATCCGCCTTACGTTTACATGTCTCCTTACCTGAGACCCTCTGTACCCCACCCACGATCCCAATTGGAGACACTACTGTACACCTCCCCGAACTCCTGACTTTGACACACATTGCATGCTTCAGGCCACGCAGGGTCTTATCCACCCCCCAGCCCCGGCGTTTCGGCTCACTCTAAAATCTAGATGTTTAATCGGCATAGAAAATCCCGGCGCTGTTTTATCACGCTGCGTTTGGGCTTTCGGCTGGTCGTGCCTTAGCAGAGAGTGGGCGTTGAATATAAGTGTCGCATCAACAACAGCTTGCGATTCTGTCCAGATTACACGTCCGCGCTTTTCCGACAGAAACCTACACCTCGACTTTGGCGCTGCAGTAGACGAAATTGGACGGAATTCGGACGACACAAACTGAGACATAGAAATCGACACCCAACTGAATGTTTGCACGTCACTTGCGGACAGCTATCCATCTCCTCACAAGCAACCACAGCCCGGAGCGGGCGTTGAATATTAGTGCTGCATCTACAGCATTTTGAAATTGTGTCAGGATTGCCCTTCGCGCTTTCCCGACAGAAGTCTACACTTCGACTTTGGATGCTGCAGTGGTCGAAATTGGACGGAATTCGGACGACCCAAAATGAGACATGGAAACCGACACCCAACTCAATGTTTGCGCCTCAGTTGCGAACAGCTATCTATCTCCTCACAAGCAACCGCAGCCCGTGAAATGGAGTCACGCTCAGGATAGGGTGCAGGGGGGCGTCGGGTGCACCGGGCAGCATAGTCGTAGGGAGCGAAAAACGACTCCCGACGTGACTTCGTGAAGTCAAAATTGCCACCAACATCACCGAAGAGTCAAGAAAAGGTTGAAAATTCGACGATTAGGTATTTTGCCAGACTATTCTTGGCCTTTTGGAAGGCTTCGGGTTGGGCGGGGGCACAATGTCGCCGCCAGCGCAAGCCCCAGGCCCTGAACAAAAAACCACTGGCTATGGCACCCTCTTCCGCTGTTCATGGTGGTCAGTACGATACCAACCATGTGACACTACAGTAGTGGATACTGCATGCGGCATTCGCGGTGGACATAATTTGGGTGTTTTGCTTGAACCAGCTCGTATTGTAGTACACGCCAGTATGTATTGTAGTACACGCCAATAGTAGGCGCGTTTATTGTGGACCTCTTGGCGACCACAGTGCCCAGCCTGCCGCACACGCTCGATCCGAGACATGAATCCTATTCACATTTACAGTAGAAACTATTCTTAAAACATTAACTAAGCTGGTTTTCGATAAACAACCTAAATTCGTGACCGCAAGGACAACAGCAACCAATCAATGTTGAGCGAGGACCAAAAACACCCAGAATTCAAGCGAGAATAACGAAAAATACACACTCCCTGGAACTAACCGAAACCGAAAACAAAGCAGTCAGTTTGGACAAAACCATATACCAGTCTGTCTCTAAATATAAGGTTAGTTGACCAGTAGCTCAGGTTTCATGCGATCACCTGTGAATCTGAGGTCGCTACGTACGTAGTTCGACCCGAGGCACCGCCACAAATGCTTCTGTGTTGTTCTTTTGATTTGTTTTTAAACGATTTTTTGTTTTAACTTGTACAAGGACTCAAAGATAAAAAACAACTTCAGCTCGGTATACCCCCCGGCAAATAGTGAAGGAGTGGTCGCCATCAAAATGGGCTCGGGTTTGGGGAGGCCAGGAATTCACAAAGACGGACAAAAAATCGCAGTAAAAACTTATGGACTATTATTGCCTTCGTAAGGGGGTTGTAGAAAACACCAGATTTCCATACTGGGAAAAATGAAAAACATTCGTGAATCCTTGGGGGGGGATGGTATCGACCCATCCCCGTTTTTTTATCCTTCCCTCGCTGCCCATATAGCGTATTGAAGCACATTGGAGCAAGTTTAGGGAGTTTCGCTGTGCTCAAGTCATGCGCAAATCATCGCATATCGAAACTAACTTATATTTAGAGATTATTGAAACTACCTTATATTTGAGTGAAACCGAGTGCGGTATTCGCTTGCCGCGCTCCTGGCCAACTCGTACCGTGTGTACACTGAATGAGATCCAAATGGGGTTTCGCATCCGGCTTGCCCATATAACTCTGGCAATTATAGCACTCATCTAGTCCAAACACAAAAATGTGAACTTACAGAGATCCGGCGAAACGCCCAAATCCGCCAGAATACAACCCTCCACAATGCTTACGTTGTTTACGATAGCGAGGCAAGGAATTATTTATGCCCGACATTTACCACCGCAGTAGCCTGCGCCTGGACGTGGGGTGGCTTCAACAAAGTGTTTGACGATTTTGACACCACGCGCTTCATCACGCCAAGAGTGTACGCTGGGCGAAGGTGGAATATTTGAATGTTTCGGCCGTATTGGCTATATCTGGTGAAAAATGAAAGCGGGAGGGATGAGAACCTCTGAATTGCTACAGGGAGCAACACACTTACAATTGTACAACATAGCTGTGGGGCGGTTCGCACACTATTTTTTTTGATGAATGATCGAGGCGGGAGGCGAAGGTCGCTCTTCCAGGGATCGCACAGCCTGGCCGCCTTTAGAAAGGCTCAACTCTTCGTCGACGACGTTACGGGATAACATGCAGGGCTCTGTGCTATGTAGCGGATGCCTGCGGATGCATACCCATTTTGCTGCGGAAATAAATTCTACCTTAAGATGTGATTAGGCTTGTGAAAGAAGGCCGGGCTCTTCGTTTTACCGATATTTCTAGGGCTTGGCACTGGCTGGCTCAGTCAGTAGCGGTTATACTGTAAAAAAAAGCAATCAATATAATACTGGACTATATAAAAAAGAAATGAAAGACGAATACTGGACGAGTAACGTTCCTCCCTCCTCTCGAAACGCATTTGGAGGGTTTCCGTACTATGATATGGCGTGTTTCTCGGACGTGCGTAAGATAAAAACTACTGGCAAAAAAACTGGCCGGATCAATCAGTAGATCACTACAATACTGCCAGTAGATGCTGTGCCAGTGCCCAGCCCTTCGTATTTCCTTGTCCTGTGCGAAATACTCAGGAGTTAGAGTGCCTTACCAATGTCGGATAGCGCAGGAGTTCTCGAGCTATACGAGTAAATAGCAGGCCTTCTCATACCCGGGTTGCGCCAAAGACAGAGATGCAGGGCCATAAAGAGGCAGGGCTCACGATATCAGGAGGGGTACTGTAGTCGCCCCTCGACTATGTCTTGTAGGATTCGGTGGGAAATGCACGAAAGCTTGGCCGTGGCAACTACAGTTTATCTCCCGCAGACAGCGAGTTGATGCAGCCTTACATGTGCATGGGTTTCTCGCTGCAATCAAACCAAGGAAATGCCTGGAAATCCCGTTCCAACAGTGTTAGTCTCCCCACGAGGGTTTCCGCGGGTGATTAATTGTTCTGGAGGATGACCACCGGAAATAACAAAATGTGTGGAATGTGCACCCAAGACAATTCGAACAGCACTCAAGTGTCAGCGATTTTGCTCACTTTGCCGGAGGGGACGGTTGGCGCACTGAAGCAGGACATTTCGCCTGAAGGGTGGGTGTCGCAAATCCCAGTCGCGGCCGAGGCACATCCCACGGTAACATCAATTGCAGCAGGGGTGCACTGTCCCATCGAATTGTGTAGTGGATCAGGGGCGAAACAAGGGTGGCCAATTAGGTGGGTGTTAGCGTTAATATTACTTCGTGTGTTACAAGCGACAAGGCTAACTAGGCGGGGCGGAGTGCCATGGTGCTCCTAGGAGTCGTGCGATGGTTGCTCTCGGTGAATGCCTTTGTCGGCCATGCCATTCGAGGACCGACTGCAAGAAGTGGAACTACACGCCTCCTTTACCTGCGTACCGACCGACGCTCCTGCACAAGACGTTACTTGCCCTTGGGCGACTTGGACAGCATGGAGCACCCACAGAAAAGCCCCAGCAGCGTGATGGAAGACCATGGTCGTCGTTGATACAGGATAATTAGCCAGATATGTATCTGCCAAAAAGTGCAGCAGAATCGTTGTTGAAACAAGGGCCGTGATAGCTGCTGATTCCGTTTTTGAGACAAGCAATGACGACACAAAACCACCAAACAACTCAACGGTAGAAGCTAGTGAGCTTGGAGAAACAAAATGAAAACCAACAGTTGATGCGCATGGGCGGTTCTGATGGTGATTGCCTCTAGTATTTGGATTGTTGCCATCAGCTCCGGGGCGAGTGCGAAATAAACAAAGTGTCTCGTAGGCTCAAGTTTTAATGTTTTCAAGGATTTCTCAGATGATTCGAGCTTCGTGCTGGGCGACCACGCACGGTGTTCGACCAGCTTTCACCCGCGACTGTCTCGGTCCATGGCTCAGCCCCCGTCTCATTTCTCCGCCGTCAACGTTCTCCACGCCACCACCCAGCTCGACGTCCAGTATTGTGTGGTATTTTCCTGGCCTCCTGTCTGGGTGACGAATATTCTCCAAGCCAAGTTCGTTTCGCCTGGGTGACACTGTACTGCTGTACGGGTTCACTAAACGGTGACTGGTTGGAGGTGGTGCTGCCTGCGCCCGGTCGCCCTACGCCTTGCCGAGTGGGCGTCCTCCTCGCACATCTTCTCTGCCGCCACCGCCGCGTTTCTCGCCGCCGCCCGGCGTGAGGTTGCTTGTCTCCACCTCCGAGTCCAGTGCAAGCATCCTCCATGTCCCCCTGCCTACTACCTGGTATATACCTGGTACTTCGCAGATGAAATTGACTGCTGCTCGGATTGTTTCGCCGCGAAAGCACAACCAATCGCCGCCTAGTTCGAGGAGACGGCGTGCCCTGTCGCCATACGCTGTGGCGGCGAGTCGGCGTCCGCCCAGGCTGTTTGTGTGTGACGGTGCAGGCACCTTTTTGCCGCTCGTTCTTTAAGCCACGAGCTTAACACCGTAGCACTTACTTGCTCAGGTGGGGTCGATGTTTTTGGGACCATTGTCCTGATCAAGCTCTGTGCTCTGGGTAACGTTTAGCCTTCAACGTCTTTTATGCTGTGAGGCTTCGTCAGTCCACGAGTAACAACGTCCCGGAGCAAGATGCTGTTTTTGTGTTTTTGTTAAGAAATAGATGCCATCAGCCTATTGTCGTTACCAATGTTCAGTAGCGAATGTGCAGCTCCATGTAAGCACTTGGTGCTGTGCCACAGTAGTAGCAGGTAACCTAAAGAGTTGCTCATCAGTATGACAATGTCATCTTATGCTCGTAGTGGGTTTGGCACACTGCCCAGTCTACTAGTCCAGTCAGCGTAGTCAATATGTATCGTCGTGGCATAGGCAGAACCTATCAGGTACCAGGTATGATACAAGGTTATGCCGCATAAAAAACAGCAGCGGTGTAATTGCTGCCTGTTGACGACAGGAAGTCTTGTCCCTGTACTCGTGGTTGTATGTTATTTAAAAAAAAAAAATTATTTAAATATGACAGCTGTGAGTTCGACCAAAAAGCGGTTGATGCTCATCTTTGCAAGCTGCGTAATACTCCGACCGCACGTGTTCTACAGTTTAAAGAAGATCGTTCGCGCGTGTTCTATTTTTTGTCCTCGTGAACGATTGTTATTGTTGTTGTTGTTCTCATTAACTCATCGCTAAAATCAAGTCCGTGGTCACAGGACAGGCTCCAATAACTCTGGAGTGGAAGAATACCTC
>JAYJME010001237.1:0-17261 GCA_036873775.1 Costaria costata
CAGCCGCGTTCCAATTTGAGTTTTGGCCCGTTTTGGGTGCGGGTTCGGGTCAGGGTCAGGGTTAGGGTTACGGGTTGGGTTGGGTCTATGCCCCTACCTTGATCCCAACAGCAGGGGCTGCTTCCTATCCCGTCTGATCCCGTTTGTGGTGAATAGCCTACCTCCCTAAAGATCCCTGCGACCACATTGTAAGGCGAGCTCGTTTTGACAGACAACCGTTTGCCGCTTTGCATCCCACAGCAGCAGTAACTCGTTTCGCTTATTATTAGGGGTTGCACTGACTCTGCGACGCTCCGACAAATACCGGTATCTCTTCTCCTAGTGTATACCTCTCTGCCACCGATCGGGTTTTCTAACCTTCTAACCACACCATCGCGTCTACTGGCTACTGGCGTGCCCGCGAGGTGCGACTACAAGTGCTCCACCAACTCGAAAGGAGTGCATGGTATTTTGTTCACCGCTGTACCTCTGGTCCAAGAGATTCGCTCCTCGCCGGTACTACTGCTGTGTACCTGGCACACTTAACGTACATGGCTGTAAATTTGCAGTGTCATCTTTACGGCGAGTAAAGGGGGTGCGTTCTCGCCTCTTGAGGTTCGCGTTTGGTTCCTCCCGAGGATAGACTGCGGTAGTACTGCTGTATTCGACACAATTGTTTGCTGGCTGTGGCCGACCTTCGATTTGCTGTGGCCGACCCTCGATTTTGGTCGGCGTGGGATGAGGGTGCTTAGTGCCTAACCCTGCCGGCGGCAAATTATATACCCAGGGTCAGTTTGGAGGGCTCAGGTCTGGGTGGGATCAGAGTGCCAAGCGGGAGCTGGGTTCAAATATGCACGTGTTGACAAATTAAACATCCCGAAATATCCGTTTTTGACCATTGAATGTGTGTCTCGGAATAAGTGAAAAGCTTAGCTAAGATCTATTACCTAGAGTTGTTGGTTCCACCGTTTCTGCTCGACATAACAGCAGTACGTGAAGAGAGTTATTTCTACCTCTGCTTTGGTCTTTGGCCTGGTCCGACCGCGGGGTGAACCGAAGTTCTCCAGGGCCTACCTGGTATCGAAGCCGTATAGTCTATGATAGTCTATAAGCCTATGTGAAGGCCTACGTATAATACAACGGTCTCGTATTATATTCGTAGCGTCTACGTAGCGATGGTTGTGCCGTACGTGACGTTAGCCTTGGGTACGTAAAGGGGGGCATCAAGCGGCCTGGCACACGAAGGACCTCGTGCGGAGGTGGTGATGCGTTTTGTACAAAATCCCAACGCGGGAGTCCCTTCCACGAGCAGAAGAACATGACCACAGCGGACAACGCCATGGGTACAGGGTACAGTCTGGCAAGCGGAGAGACTGGACCTCGCGCGGGTAAGAACACGCCGGCAGGGAGGAATTGAGTGTCGGAGTTGGCTGGGACAGCAGCACCTGGCCGACGCAAACCATGGCGTGTATTATACGAATAGACTAAGTGCTTACTCTGTAAACGTATACGTACAGCAGAAGTACTGTACGAGTAGTGCTGGTGTTCTGTGGCGTCACAATAGCAGTCATGCCAGGGATGCTGCCCATGGGTTAGTCAACAATCTTCGTATCGATCGTACAGCAGTTCTCGTGGTGTTTCTGTGCTCTGTCTGTGTGGCCTGTTGGTGCGACCATTTTTGTCGCTGCGTTCCACAGCAAGGTTCCGGGTCAAGACGTCAACACCAAACGTATTCATACGACGAGTAGCAGCAGTAAAAAACTACCAGTACCTGGTAGGCCAAGGGTAGGTTCCATTTTATGCTCCGCGACGAGTCAAATATGACCTACATACGGCGATTGGACAAGCAACACACACTGCCGGAGTTGCTGTGGAAGTACGCACACACAACAGCGTCTAGCAGATAAGAAATCGGAAGGCTCGTACCGTAGTGTGTACCACTCTGTCGTTGCGAAGTTGGACCCTCCTTTCTCTTCAAGAAGCACGTTTTTCACGAGGTCGTCCACTGGGTTGCCTTTGAGCTTGGCCATCGTCCGGCTCCACAGTACCAACCCGGACTTGCTGAAAACAGAGACATGGTCCAGCATGGCGAGCACACAATATCGCAAGTGCTATTGAAACTGAGGACTTTTTATCTACACAGCACAGCACAGCACAGATCGAGTCTATGGGAGAGTTGCGGAGCTGTCGTGGGTGTTCCAACTGTCTCGATGGGATGTGTTATGCAACCCCCTGTGGTAAAAACACGCTTCTTTATTAAACGGGGATGTTCGTAAATAGCCCCTACGCACGAAAAAGTCTTCATCTGCACCACTGGCTGATCTCTCCTCGTGACGCGACCCCCATCCGATTGTAGTCACCCGTCGCGCTCGACTTCATCAACACCAGCAGGTATGTTGCATGCGGAATGAATCCTTGAATCGCAGGGGATTGTTTCTTGCAATATCTGCTCGAACGTGTTTTTTGTGGCGGGGAATGCTCTTTGCCTCGTTCGGACTAACCTCCCGAGCTGCGCCCTCCCCGACAAGCACGCACCCTTGGCCTCATCCCGCGTACGGTACCAACCTGCGCACCGCCAGGTATTCGAGGCCCATTAAGATGCACGCCGTCAGTCGGCGTTATCGTTTGTGTGCAAATGGCTCGTGTGTCTTGCGTGGTTCATGGAAGGTTCAGGGTTTGGCGTTGCTTCCGGATAAACGATCTCCTCAGGCCTCGTTTCCAAGTCGCAAGGGGTGCTCGCTCGGTGGTTGTGGCCCAGCGGGGGCCCAAAAATAAACCAAACGACGCGAAGAGCGATCGCTGACCGTTGCCCGATCACTGTTGCTGCCGATCCGCCCGCGCGCGCTTGTTTCGTGACCCATATCCGCGCTCGGACTATCCGAGGCGCGAATTTCTCCTCCACGTCTTGCCGCCTTTCTTTCGGTCCCTTCGTCCGCGTGTTCTGGTTCTGGCGAGGAGGCGGAGGGAAGAAAATCGGCCACACCCCACATCCCACGTCTAGTTTGCAAGTTTAGCGAGGTAGCGCACGTGTATCCATGGGCCTTCTTTGCCCTTGCTGTGAGCGTGGTTTGGGCGAGGTAGTCGCGCTGGGATCCGCGCTCTCACGCTCCCAATATTTTTTTTGAAATCTTTCGCGGGCCCCGGCCTTTTTTCTCCCAACATCCCGTTTCTTTCTTCGCGTCGTCGATTGTCGACCAGGAAAATCGAATAATGCAAGTTTACATAGACCTGAAGACTTGTGACTTGTGATAACAGAGTAGTACTGGTACTTAATTTTGTGGTAGGGTGAGCCGCTGGTTGAGGGATAATTCGAAAATTGACCTGTCCAGTCTGTAATCGTAGCAGTCGTGAAGCAAATATAGATATGATAGGGCAATAGAACAGCGCCGCCGAACGAATTCATCCAGGCATCACACACTTTGTGGTGCGTGGTGGATCAGGTGGATCAGCTACCTCGTGTGGCTTGCAAGGCTAGGCTTCCTTGAGCGGTTGCTGCATCTCTTTTACGCTGTTTCCATTTTCCGACCTGACCATACACTTAAAAGAGAGAGACACGTGCTCGTTCACGCCACGGATTCGACGAGCGCGATTCGATTTGGAAATTAAGTCTTTTACGAAGCTGGCAAACTGCAATAGGATGCGTGTAACATGTGAAAAAAAACAGCAAAGCAACAACGAACCCGCTAATTTCTTATTCCCCCCCGCCAGCTCAATCCACGATACATTCGTACGCTCTTTTCTCTTGCCGAGTTGTTGCATTCCAAAGCGAGCACCCGTATCCTCCCTCCCCGCTTTCGAACGAACGCACTGCTACGTCCGCTCGCTAACTCGTACAGCTTGCCGAAGGATATGTCCGACGAGCAAATCCTAAACTCCGCCGAGAACGAAGAAGTGCTTGCCGACATCCCTACCAGCATGGTCACCGACGAAGACGTCGTTAACGGAGCCTCGGTGAGAACAGACCTGTCTGTCACAACAATCATTACCGCTGTAGCTGGTACCGGGTATTATCGGTAGGCAATTGATTACCTAACTCTGCATGTGAGATTCGCACTTCAAACGATTTCCGCTGTTAGCAAACGTTATGAATACGATCTTGATGAATGATATCTTCCTGTTTTTACTGATGCAAAGCCATTTTACTCGCGGAAAGCCCAAATTCGAAATTTTTATTGAAAGGATTTGTCCGAGTTCTTGTTTCCAGCGCACCTACTCAATGCTACAGGGCACAGCTGTAGTAACCCGTTTTTACATCGGAGGCAAGATTGGCCAAGAATGTCAAGATCAGTCAAAATCTTGACAACAAAACGCATCGTTCAATCACACATAAAGTGACGACGTCCTGGCCAGTTCTCTCTTTTTCTTCGAGTAACATAGTTTGGATTACCCCCCGTCGATAATTTGTGAATGCGTCAATGTGTGTAATGTGTGGTAATTTGTTCAGGTTGATGCCGACGGGGCACCCGAGACTGGTGGAGAGCCTGACACTGGCGACAAGAAGGATGTATCTCACGAAGAACAGCAAAGTGAGCTCACCTCCCTCGCGTGTTGGCTGCTTTAGTTACAGCTCAAAGCACTGACAGTACATGAGATGTATTTGTGTTATATATTCCAGGTACTCGTTGTGAACAACTGTAGTACATTAAATGTATTTGTGTTACAAATTCCAGGTACTCGTTGTATGATTGTTGTAAACCCGTACCGCTGGTTGCAGTCTTGAAAACTACCGGTATATCTCAAGTGAAGAATATGACGGGAAAACTTGCAGGCGCCGCGTTTACCGTACAGCAGTAGTGTCAGCGGTTACAGTGGTACCTCTGGCTCTGGCAAAGTGAACACTGCTGTTTACGTTGCGGTGGCGATAAAATCAAGTTACGGCTGCGCTTCTTGCTGTACAGCGTATTATTACTGGATTCATATCGTAAGGGTAGCTCCTCAATCATACTATTAATACGAGTATAGCCTTTGACGAAGTTATGCTTGATCATTGCTCGTAGTGTCGTACTCAGCCAATCACTATTTGAAGGTTGCCACTCATAATGTTCGATTATGAATTATAATATTGTAATAATCTTGTTGGAGTAATATATACGTTTTCTTGTCTCAAGTCTCTTTCACCCTCTTTTAATGCTTTCTCGCGTTTGCTCGCCCGGTTGCTGTTTTTTAGAAGCTGATGTGGAGGGGAAGATCTTCCTTGGCGGCCTTACGTGGCAGACGACCGAAGATATGCTCAAGACACACTTCGGGAAGTGGGGATCGCTGAACGATGTCATTCTCATGCGCAACAAGATCACGGGCGAGCCGCGAGGCTTCGGGTTCGTCCAGTTCATGGAGGCGGCATGTGAGTAGACTATCGTGTTCTCACGTATCGTGTACGAGTTATTGCTTTTCTTACTAATTCGTACTGATTTGATCTTGTTTTAACGAGAGGGTACAAAAACTTTTGTTCGATTATCCTCCTGAGCACTTTTCGTGATTTAGTCGTTTTGAACCGATTTTAATACCCTGGTATTGTATAATTACTCGTGTAGCTCTGTACTTTAGTTCCGTAAATGTGGTTGTGCCGCGTGGCCAACACATGTGTTTATATTATAACACCAGTCTTACTTGCAATTGATGTGCGTCCGATTTCTCGTTGCGCGCGCGCATTGTAAATGGCCGTATTAACCTCCACTGGGAGTCTTGACGCTTTTCTCAATTAACACATTTCGGATGCTCCAAGCGTTTAACATGTTGACATGCTTTTCAAACACTCGTATACATGACTGACTTGATGCTTGATGTTGCCCTTGACGTCGAGTACGTACTGATCATCTTGCTGATCCCAGTGGCGAGTGTAGCGCAGTGGCTCTTTTCTTTTTGCACAGAGTACTGGACAGCAAAATTGGACGCAGATTTGAGGGCAGAGCAGCAGGCAGTATGGCCATCTTCGTCGACGCAAGAGAGAGATACTTTCAGCCGGTGTTGTACCTACATACCTGTCGGGCAGTTCTTCTGTAAGAGCTGAAGAAAGCTTAAGCTTGGAGTCGCGACATTGAGGCAGGAGCAGCACCAGCAAACAGCAGAGCAAGAAGCAAGACAAATAAAAAGACGTAAATACAGATAAAGGCGTGAACGTGCACGCCTATCGAGCGTTACACAAGAGAGAGATCTGCAGAGCAAGCCAAGACAAGGAAGCAAAGCAGCTATCATAGGGCTTGGTTCCTGGAATATGCAAGGGGCGTCGGCATTTTTTGGGAGGTCCAAAGACCACCTGGTTATCGGTTAGACATCCGATTTGCCCCGTATTTGTCCCCTTCCCTTCTCTGTATGCCAGCTTCACGTCGCACAGCAATCAGCGTAAGTACTACACCACGTGGTGCGTTCATGGTCCGCCTGACCTAAGCTTTACTGTATGTACTTCGTATATATGTAAATGTATGCGTTGCAGGCCTGTCTGTTACGCCGGCAATTTACTGCTGTATAATTGAAAGCCGTTGGCAGGTCAGGTATTTACACTTTTGTTGTTCTTTCCCGCCGTTCCGTTCGTCTTGTTGTCTTGTTGCCCCTTTTATGTACCGTTCTATCTTACTTAGCTGCCGATGCCGCTCTCAAGGAAGAACACGTGATAGATGGCAGGACCATAGACGTCAAGAGAGCTGTCCCTAGGGACAGGGCACCGCTGCCTAGGTTGGTTAGAGTCATGGCTCGATGTTTTTAGGGCGGGTCTGGGTTTTGATAGATAATTCCGTCTGTTTTCCAAGGACGGGAGTTCCATTGTTGTTGACCTCGCTGGAGGGTCCAGGCACCACCCAGCTCGTTTTCCCGTCTTGATTGACCGACCGTATACGAAGTATACCGGTTCATACCCCTCCGCCCTCGGACTGAAGTTTTGTCTTGCCTTCTTTTCGTGCGCGCTACTACTGCCCCCAATTTCCCGCTCATGTGACTGGCCACCTGTTTCTGGAAACCTTGTGACTGCGCCACGTGGTACTGAACGCTGATTGGCGGATAAACTGACCAACAGGGCGACTACCGACCGGCACGGGTCTAACGCCAGAGGGGGGTCTCAGGTGGGCGGCCGCCAAGGCGGCATGAATGATGCCCCTCTGACTAACAAGGTGAGAGTAGCACCATCCCTCCCTTGCTCCTAGAAGGGCGTTTTTTTGTGCTAAAGGTAAGGATATGTTGTGGTAGATCGTACGGCGGTTTAGTGCTCTCCATTTATACTTCCGAGTGGTTTTGTGCTCTCCCGTGGTACCGTTTGCGGTTATAGAGTGTTCAAGCGCTGGGTTCTTAAGTGGCGTGCTTTATCTTGTTTTTATTTTTCGAAGTCAGAAATGCCTGCTGCAAGTCACTTCAGGTTGACTTGAGTCAAACTGTCGCGTCTCCCGTTATTTTTCTGTTTTTGTTTAGATTTGCGAAAATTAGATAAGCGGTCTTGAATTTCTAACCCAGCATTTAAAGTTCATTCCGCAGGCAACGGAGTTTTTTTTTTCCCCCTACTTGTCGGCTTGAAAGATGCGCAAAAATCGAGTTAACTTTAGACTGTTGCAGGCATGCGTAATTTCTTGGCGTTATTAATTTGGAAACATCTGTCTGCTTGCTGTTCTGTGTCTTGAGTGTTAGACCTTGTTTGCTGCATTTGGATTACACGGGGTCTCTGTTCTCGCGCTTTCCCGTTTCAAAGTCCAGTGGTGCTTTTGCCCGGTGCTTTGTATTTTTATTGCCTCATTGGTCAACCCTGCCTCTCGCTTTTGCCCGTTCGTTTGTTGGCGTGTGTTGCGATTTCTGTGCGACTGCTTTTTGGATGAGCAGATCTTCGTTGGAGGCCTTGACCAGGAGGTCAACGACGCCGACTTCCGCGCATACTTCGCCAAGTGAGTACGGTGCCGGTATTTGTTTTGCTTTGTCACGGTTCTAATCTCGTGACGTCCATCTACTCATTGTTTTACGAGTAGCGCTATTGGGTTGTTGTAATTTGTCATCTCCTCGCCCAAATTATGGCGCATACTAATGTGGTGGGGACACTCTGCTGTAAGTGGGCTACACGTTTAGCGCCTCCACCAAAAACCAGCCTTGGTGAAAACCCATAATTGCATAATTTTTTTGATGCAGTGCCTGACAAACCCCCGTTGTGTCTTCACTGGTATCCCAATTTTTTTGTTTTGCCAACTTTCAGGTTCGGCAAGGTGGAGGACGCGGTTGTGATGTACGACAAGAAAACTGGCAGGTCCAGGGGCTTCGGCTTCATCACGTACGACAACCCAGACGTAGTGCGCAAGGTAAGCCAAAATAAACTTTGAGAAAAGACAACCCGTACACAGAATGTGTTTTTGTTCGGACAAATGAGCGCCGTGGGGAATTGCTCTTGTGTATGTCGAATCCTCGATAAACCTTGAAGCGATATGCTCTTTATGTGGCCACTTTATTTATTTACTATTTTCCATAACGTAGGACTTGCTACTGTAATCTCCGTCACGGTACTTAGTATAACCCCCATTAATTATGTCTCTTTCCATTCTTTGTTTCTTTTTGGACACAGGTAATGAGCGGTGGCACCCATGAACTCAAGGGCAAGTCGGTGGAAGTCAAGACCGCAGCTCCTCGCGACGGCCCCCGGCCGTTCAACGGGGGAGGTGGTGGCGGCGGCTACGGGGGCGGGGGAGGGGGCTACGGTGGTGGGGGAGGAGGGGGTGGCGGAGGCTACGGTGGACAGCAGGGGTGGTCCCAGCAGGTTTGCATACTTTTCTGGCTTTGAAGACCTTTCTTTTTTCACTTGAATATATGTTTTGAGGGCAATTTTGGCGATCGTGTGAACTGCGAGGCGTTAGCTACATATACGAAGTATATTTTAAAAATCACCTGAAGCTAAGTTTTGTATTTTTTTATGTGTGTACTTCGACACTTAGTTATTTAATGTGTATAATATAGGGTTACAGGAGCCATGCTATTTGGTAAGACGAGATTGGATTCAAGCAAGTGATAATCGATGGGGTCATATTTATAGGAAAACTTCATCTAGCGTATTAAAGTGAGTAGTGTTGAGTAGGCGGGTTTGATTCCTTGTGACAATGTGGACTGTTTTTCTCAGCTCTTTTCGCAGCCAAAAGGCGTCTTCGGCGGCTACGCTACGATCTACCGGGTGCACTACAACGAGCTGCGTCGTCTTTGTGCTCGAGCGTTCTTTCGGCTGCATCTGTTTCCTGCTTTCTTTTTGTTGCACTTGGCTTCGCGCGTTCGGTTTCTTATTGTGGTCTGTGTGACGATGTGACGAGCTTTCTCTTGTAGTGTTGACGGATCTGCGAGCGGCCCTCGTGTGTCCGTTTGTCTTGAACGCTCTGTTAATAGAATGCGTTCTAAAGAGTAGAACGTGTTCTTATAGGCATTTGAACCTGAAGTTACCTAGTAAAGTAGATGTACATATTTTTTATGTACCCGGTAGATGTATCATTGCGTCCCGCTCGCATAGTAGCAGTCCGGTGCATTCGTCTATCTTGGTCAGGACATATGAAGTATGACTGTATCACTCTCTGCGTGATCTACCGGTAGAATTGACCAGGTGTAATACCGGGTACGTGGTATAAAATCGGGGTGGCATTTTGTTGGTGTACTCGCGTGATGCCTCCTGCTCCGTTGAGTGGTCCACGACCAACTTGAATATTGCCATGTGAAGTGCACTTCGATGCGAAACCAACCTCTTTCATGTAGTGACGTGCACAATGCTAGGAAGCTATCGGCGTTAGAACAAGGCCAAACGTCGGTTCCCGGAAAACGGAGGCAATCCGCACGAAAAAAACACAAAATGAAAGCACGATATGGTCGTTTTCCATGACTTAAGTTGGATCTCTTTTCGCGTTGCCGAGCTATTAGTAGTGTGATTCAAAGGGGTTTCATAAGAGTTGCCTTTTTTGCTCCTCCCTGGATTTAAACAATTTCAAAGCGGCCCTTGCCCTTGTCTTTGTGTATTGGAATTTTTTGTTTTTTTTATGTTTTTTATGCTTTTTTTCATTGCAGGGTTACGGAGGTAACAGGGGAGGAGGTGGCGGGTACGGCGGAGGAGGCGGGTACAACGGAGGAGGCTACGGTGGGCAGGTGCCGGACACTTCTCACATTATACATATATACCCTCGACAGTTAGCTTTGCGTACTACAGTATTTTTTTTGTTATTGATGTTTTTTTAATTTTTTTTCCATCGCAGGGTTACGGAGGTGGCAGTTACGGCGGAGGAGGCTACGGTGGGCAGGTGCCACTCGACACATTATATATATACCCTCGGCAATCGAGCGACTCATGTATATACATACGATATATATCAGAACAGAAAGCAAGACTCCAGACCAACTTTCCCGTGCTGAACAAATCAACCTACACTACTAAGTCCGAAGGGTTGTAGCCTCAAAAACTTACGGGCAGTTGTGAGACTGTCTGTCTTCTTCCTTTTTCGCTGAAGCTGCCATCTTTGATGGTTGCCTCGGAAGATACAAACTATTATATTAATAGCTTGCTATGTATCGTCGTTTTTTTTACTTCAAGAGATTTCAGGGTTTTCAGCTCCTGCACCGAGACTTTGATAGGGGCTTGTGGGGTACGAGCCCCTGTCCTGAGTGGACGCCTATCGTGCGCTTGCCTTCATCACGGGGCTACCACTTCGCCCCGAGGTGGTGGCAGGCAGCGTTCGAGCACCTGATTCGTTGTGTTCGTGTCTGCCCGACCATTCGCTTTTTGTTGCATGCTGGGCGAAATTCAATTTATCCATTCTTCCTGTTCGATGTCGGTCGAATTTTACGTATTGAAGCGATTTACGGTGTCGTGCTATCTGGCACCTTCGGATCGTAGCTTGTGTGTCGCCTGAATTCGTTTGCCTCCATTCCCACGTGCTTGTTGGCTTCATTTGTTTTTGTTGTTCTTGCGGAATTAGGGTGGAGGAGGAGGGTACGGCGGCGACCGCGGTGGTGGGTACGGTGGCGGCGGAGGGGGAGGAGGCGGCTACAACCAGGGCGGCGACCGCAACTCTCAGGTAATGCATACCCTAACGCAACGCGCCACCCGGACATGTATTCACTGCCGTGTTCGTGCTGTACGTACAGTTGATATCGCCCATTTGCCACTGGGAAAATGATTCCACACTTGATTTTAGTAGGCTGTCCCTAATTATGTTGGTGGAGCTTAGCTCTACGAGTAGAGAGGTAGATATATTTTTGGGTGGACACGCGTGTGTTTCTCGCCATCTTTGTATGTGTCCTCTCGTGCTCTCGCTCTGTTTATTCGCGAAATATAATTCCCCACTCTATTAATTTATCCAGGCGTGTTTTTAACCAAAACTGTGTTCCGCGCGCATGCATGACCATCTGCCGACGTGCCTTTTCTCGACGCATTTTGTTTGACGTAGGGCTACGGCTACGGTGGGCAGCAGGGCTACGGCTACGGCTACAACCAGCAGAGCGGCTACGGAGGCGGTGGTGGTGCTGGCGGTGGCGGTGGAGGAGGCGGTGGCGGTTACGGTCAACAAGACCAGAGCTACAACGCGACAGGCTACAACCAGCAGGGTTACGGGCAAAGCCCAGCGGCCGCCCCCCGCCAGTCGTCCCAGTCGGCGTCCACTAGCGGCTACAGCCAGCAGGGTGCGACTGCCCAGCAAGGGTACGGCGCGCAGACTGGGTACAGCCAGAGCTACGGCCAACAGCAGGTGAGAGGTTGGCAAGGCAGGGGAAGATCAAAGAATAGGCCCCCCCCCTTTTTTTGAAGCACGGGTGATTGCTATTGGAGAACTTGCGCTTTTAATGTTGTGCTGTAGTGTGTACAACGCGACACACTTTTGTTTGTGTTTGTGTGCATTAATATTGAGGAAACACTACCTTTTGGCAGCCCGTCTTCAGTTTTGAACTCGATTACGAGGAAAGCAGGTAGGTCTCCACGATTTTTTTATTGCTCGGTCCGCCTGCCTTGCCTGGCACCCTCTCCGGAAAAAAATACCGGTACCTCTTTTCGCTCTGTTTTTTTCCTGATGGTTGATAGCCCATGTTTGCAAATTTGTGCCTGTCCTCTAAACAAGGTTAACATGCCGGTAACGCTTCACTCTTTTTTTTTTCCGTGATGGGTCGAAGGCCTAACCCTGTAAGTTTGTTTCTGTCTTTTTTCCCCCTCCCGCCCTCCCCAATTTTACCCCTCTAGCAGGGCTACGGTTCCACGGGTGGCCAGGCGGCAGCAACCAGCTACGGGACCTCGTACGGCGGCGGAGCCGAAGCGGCCGGGAACGGTAGCTACGGTGCCTCAGGCGCCTCTGCCACTGGCTACGGAACAGGTGCTGCTGTGGCGGACCAGGGAGGTTACGGTGCTTACCGGGGAGCGGCCACGACTCAGGGTCGCCAGGAGAGGAGCTACAGGCCGTACTAATGTGGTCAGAAATGCGCCGGGTCTGTTCGAAACTCCCGAGACTTTGATGGCCAGAAGGAGACTGCGGTTGGCCGTGCGGCGGTTGTCGCGAAACTGCGGTCGTGTGCGAGTGTAGCCGGTGTGTTCTATGCCATGTTATGATGCCACATACCACCATGATGTGGCCAGGTACAGCTTTGGTCTTGCCTGGGCTTGGAAGAGAGGTGCTCTTTCTGGGCCCGCAGCAGATGACGAACAATGTCTATGCGCATCGGCTATTTGGTGTAGGGCATGATGATTTTGTGTCGGTCGTCACGCGGCATGCATGGAGAAAGCAGCGTAATCATATGACGAGCTGAGAGCGAGATATTCCGCCGGCACGTGGTTTATGCTGATGCTCAATGGTTGTATCGAGCTGTGATGTCTAAGTGCGGGCAAGCCAAGCTTGTACTCCTTGGCGGCGAAGACAGGGCAGGGCGTGCTTGGTGTTTCAAGACTTGTTCGGGTACTGGGCTTGTGGCCACAGTTTACGGCATACCGGTTCGTTTATGATTGTCGGGTGTTCTTGTCCGAATGGCATTACGTCTCGCCAAGCGTTTTTTGCTTGGGCAAGGAAGGAAGGAACCACTGCTGTGTCAGTAAAATTTTCGGGCCGTGTCTTCGCCCGCCCAACCCGGATGGATTTGATGGATGGTCGATCGATCCGGTGCGGCTGCTTATATACATTTAGATAACCGGGCACACCATTATTTCCCCCTGGAGTGGGAGTCTACTTGTATGGCCTACCAGTACATGATAATCCAGGAGGTGTTCTACGAGTGTTTTTGTTTAGTAGAGGCCATGTTTTTGTTTGTTTTCGGTTGAACGGGGGTCATCCGTCGGTGATCGACGATCAATCTATCATGTGTTAAATACAAACCTGTATTTTGGATAACGGACGACTACGTACATAATATATACGATGGGGGCAATTGTTTGGCCAAGCGGCGCGTCACGGCGGTAAGAATTGACAACATCGACCAGACCTGGTTTGTCCGGGGACGAGCGTGGAGACTGAGCTCGCGAATAAATAGTACCTGTCTAGAAGAAATGCTGCTCTCGGAGATTTTGATCGATTCCTTTCGTGGCCTTAATTTGTTACCACCCTTAGACGCAAGTACCAACCGTGGCCTCATGCCCAGTGCTTGCTGTGTACTCGAGGCGGTTTCGAGTACAACCTGGTTCCAGCGACAGTAGCCGGGACTTTCCAGCGTCAAACTTTTGCTTCATGATTGAACAAGGAGTTGGAAAACGAAATTTGGAAGGGTTGTTCACGACCATCTAATACGAAAAAACGTCACATGGGCTTTTCTTTTTTTTTTGCTTGAAAAAGTACATCTCAACGTTTTTCGTGGGGCTTTTCGGGTACTTTTAGACCCAAAATTACGGACGAAAAAAGAAAAAACAAATAAAAAGCGCTTGTGGCGATTTTTAGTTGTTCTTGAAAAGAACACCCCTGGTGAAGCTCGATTTCCAAATCTTGAAAATTCGGTATATCATCGGTTTGTTCTTTTATTTAATAGTTAGTGGGGGATCATAGTAGAGACCGCGGAAGAAATATCCTGTTTCGAGGTGGTCCTATAGTAGATATGCTACTCCTTGGTGCTGTTGTGGGCTCTAAGATGTGTTCAGCTTCATTCTTACCTTGACCACTGTACCAGTCCTTTTTAGCGGCGTAATTCGTTCCGTTAACTTTCGGAGGTCTAGCAGCCCGGCAACTCCTAAAATCGCAAGTCACGGAAAACGATTACGTATGTGTGGTGAAAATTATACGCCAGGGGCTTCGGTGCATCCGTTATTCGCGGAGCAGGAGCACGAAAGTGGTTACTCTAGGATGGCACGATGTGATGTCTGGTGAACCTATTTTGCGCCGAGGGCGTCGGTTTCGCACCTGCCAATCGCGGAGCAGACGAGGCGCGAGAATAGTTAGGTAGGGAGTAGTTCCGACGAGTGACTTTTGGGTCTGGTCAAAGGAATTCCTTTAGAGGGGCTTTTTTAGCCCCGAAAAAGTGTCTACCAGCCCAATAATAGACCTACGCGTGCGTTTAGATCAAAAATAGCTTCAAACCTACGCATTTTTTCCCTCATTTCTTTCTCTGGCTGCTTCGCGCTCCTGCCGTGATTGATGACTGCCGCCGTCACACACACATTGTCAAGCGCCCGGGACCAGCTCCGGGCTTCTCGGGCGCCCTTTACGTGGAGCCAAGTGACCCACCCGAACAAACCATTTTCTACTCTTGTCCTGTGGTACTGCTCTGGTGATGAAGATGGTGCTGCTGTCTCTTGCTCTTCGAACAAGTCGGCCTGCAATAGGAATTACCTGGTGGTGCCGTATACTGTATGTAGCACCACTACTGTGTGCGACAAACCCCCTCGGGGCGAATTGAATGGCGATTGTCTCGACGTCCGGTAGAGTTTAAACGCCGAGCGAGGGACGGACGCGTCGTCTATGAAAAGACCTCGACCAGATCTTCCGAAAGCCGCCATTTTCGTTGTATGTATGTGCCCCCCTTAAAAAAAGAGGAAATCGGCTCTGAAATTCGTCCGAGGGGAGGTGGGTTTGCTATTTTACACCGCCGTAGACGGCACTACTACTGTATAATAGTACCGTCTATATATAACACGGAACGCAACTCGACTCTCCCCCTGGAATGAGTTTCCAACCCCATTTTCTTCGAAACAGGGGCGCACAAACATTTTTGGTGGAAAAAACACCCCGGGCCGTTCTCAGAGGTAGGAAGGGGGGCGATATTTCCACAACAACAAAAACACCCCGGGGCGCGAAGTCCCCGGGGTGTTGGTCTCTTTTTTGCTGTTCGGGGCACCCACCGGACCCACACAAACACACTACCATACGGCATTTTGGCGTTGCGCACCGGCAGACCTTTGACAGCGCAACCAGCACAACAACTTGTTCGTATGTTTGTCGGCAGGAGTGTCGAGGTGGTAGCTCGATTTTTAAGTTGACGGAAAGGTTTTTAATGTCAAAACGGAACTACTGTAGTACAACAACGGCACCAACGACAACGACAGCAACAACAATGTTGCCGGAATGGGTGCCTTGGATTTTACTGTGAACGCCCCGTGGGGCGGCAAAATAATTAGGCGAAAAAATAACATCCCGGGCCAAACTCAGAGGTCGGGGGGCGACAAATAATAAATACATTACCGGGGCGTTCTTAAAAGTTTTTGGGCTTCGCCGGCGGTGTTTTGGAGGGGGGGGCGGCGTTCTCATGGAGGGGGGCGTTCTCTGGGGATACTACGGTGCATCTCTCTGCACATACGAAGTACCTCTCTGTCCGGTAATGTAAGGACCGTTTGGTTGTTCATCTTTCACCCAAGTGGTTCTTACATTTCCGGACCTATTGCTATTATATCAAAAACGTTCGGTGTATACCTGAAACGTAGAGATCGTTTGATTGTTCATGTTAAATCCCAAGCGGTCTTTACTTTTATTTTCCGGAGAAAGTGGTATAACATCGGTTTCGTCAGTTCCCAGATTGGGTGTTGTCGCGACCTCCTTTCTCCACCATGCCCTTGTTCGCTTGTTCGAGACAAGGGCACAGCATTCCAGACAGGAATACAGTACGAGTATGGGCCCACCGACAAGTAGCACCGGCTCGAAATCTGAGTAAGGCTTGTTGTGACTCCGACCTTGAGCAACCTTGAGTGTAGGCTGTCACATAGGGGTCAGGGTAGCGCTCGCCGCTGGGCACGATTTCTTGATCCAACTTTCTTGACGCCTCCAACAAAATGAGCATGCTGTTCTTATTAGGCTCTGGCGTGCGGGCCATGCTCATGTCTTGTGGTGCTGGAAAAAAAAAGATCAAACCCTCCGGCTGACGGACGAAAGCAGTTTTCAGGCAACACTGACGACCTGACCACTTAACGCCAGCCAGCTGACAGGCGCTGCTGAGACCGGAGTCAAGCACACAAAAACTGAGTGGAGGGTGCTGGGGCAGCTTGTCTGCTTGGTCGAGATGGGAAATGTGATACTGGTGGTGTATACCTGTGTATACCACTGTAACTGTTTGGTGATCACATTGATACCCCCAAAGAACGTTCCTTACATTTCCGTCCGGATGGTACTGGTGTTGTTGATGAACGCCAAAATATCGCAATCGACATCGATCGGTATCGAGCGTTTTCTTCGTGTTTGCATACCCAACGTCTCCATCAGCCGTCTGTGGGAGCACACCCTTATTAAGTACTATCAATAGCAATCGCAAACCGACTCTCTTATTGCTGTACCAGGTGCGTAGTTTAATCATTGAACATGGCTGTTCGGCGTGATCGCAAGCTGCGGCAGGATGGTGCCCACGGCACACCAGCGGTTCCAAATGTGAAACAGCGGCATTAACGATCTACGTCGCCTTTCTCTGAGACGGATCCCCCACATCACAAACAGCAGCAGCCAATAGACTCTAAACATCGCAGAGAAATGCAAGGACTGGATGCTTTTGGGTGATACCCTCTTGTTCTACTCTATACCTGGACTATCCCATCAAGGAACGGATTTCAACAACTACTTGGTACAAATTCCCAAGCATAAGCAGACACATGCAGAGACCACTGCAACACAGAACGACAGCAGGTTTGAAGGGTTCCTTGAACATCGATTTCCCTACTACGGCACTAATCATCGACCATTGACATTTCGCGCTACCAACCCCGCTGCACTGCATAAAAAGACTTGCTGTCTCTCCTTTTTTTCCTCCCTCGCCCTACTCAGGAGAAACTTAACAGCCCAATTCCACGCATTTTCCACCCGCACGCCTCCTCCTCGACATTTGTTGGGGACAACTTCGGAACGAAAAACAACCACCGCCCCTCCCTCTCCTCTCCCCCCTCGCTCTTGCCTTGAGGTGGAGTTGAAACCCTCTTCCAG
>JAYJME010001238.1:4600-17254 GCA_036873775.1 Costaria costata
TTTGCGGCTCTTTCCACCCCCCCCCCCCCCCCCCGCAAAACCTAGCTCTGGGAAAAAATGAGCGGGCAACCGAACAGTTCCATGACTTAGATGACAACGAAAATTGTTGCAAAACAATAAACGAAAAATTGGGCAGTTTCTCAGTTAACCCCTTTAGAGCCGGAGACGTTTTTTGGGGACAAAACTACTTGGAAATAGTGTGGGATACTTTTTTGCGGTGCTAAAAGGGTTAAGGAGCCCTGTTAAGTCAGGAAACAAAAAATAGACAGAATGTGCTATGATACTCCTATTGTAGCACTCGTATTACGTACGTATCATATGAAAAAGTGTTTTTTGTCCAATCAGCCGCCCAAAGTAGCGCGAGCGCGCGCGGCACTACGAGTAGGGTCACGGTGTGCGCGTGTCGTGTGCAGCCCCTCATTGCGCTGTGTGTATTGGTAGCTCGGGGCACTGGCCTTATCATATTATCGTACGTATCTCAGCAGCCCAGGCTGCTTCGTTTGGACGGTCTCGTGCTCGTCATATTTTTGGTTCTTGGGCCACTTCTTTTTCCCCTGCTACGAGTAAATGAGCGTGCACCATCATCCCGGCTCTAATCCTTGTACTATTTATTTTGCAGAAGTGACCACCAGCTCTGAATATACCAAGTAACTTGGTTCCAGAAGCACCAGGTGCCACCCTCAAGCGCGGGAGCGGGAGGAAAATTAACGGGATGAATTCGAAACCTACGGGTCCCACACGGCGCACAGCACAGCCGCAAAAGTGAGGTGCCACTTCCAAGAGGGCAATCACTTTACGGGATGAATATTAATCCTACGGGCACACGGCACAAGGCACAACATAAAAAAAAAGAGCGAGCGCGTACTTTCTTGCATTCCTCGGCGGTCATGCCGAGCCGGGGCCCCCGCAGCACAGCTATGACGCTGTAGTCTCGGCCCGTCTCGTCCTCCAGCCTCCGCGCGAGCACCTCTTGCCGGCGCTCGTCCTTCCGAACGGAGGGGGCTTTTCGCTGCAGCAGCGCCATCTCGCGGTCCGTGAAGCGGAGCCAGCTGCCCACCGTGGCATGGTTTCCTTCGTGCTTGGACACCGCCTTCGCCACCGGTGGCATAGGCACCGCCTTCGCCGCCGCCGGCATACGCGCCGCCTTCGCCACCGGTGGCATAGACGCATCTACGTACGAGCCCGGGAAAAACGACAGGGAGCAGGTCTTGTTAGAAAAGTGGTGGGCATTTGCAGCGTCTCGATAGAAAAAGCGGCTACGAGTATTGCAGACACTGTTTGTTGCAGCACACACGCACACTCGCTATTCGTTAGTCTCTACGACCGATGTTGTTAAGCTATTACGGGGGTATGGTATAGTACATAGTAATCAAGACCAAGTATGGCTAGGAAAACTATTTAGGGGAATATATAGACTTTTGGGTCTATCATGAGTCCTGTTAATAGTTGCTATGGTCCAAAGTACTAGCACATGCAGCTGTCGCTAGGAACTCGGAATATATAGATTTTTGGGTCTATCATGTGTCATGTTAATAGTTGCTATGGTCCAAAGTACTAGCACATGTAGCTAGCTGTCGCTAGGAACTCGCTTAGCAGGATATTTGCAACTGCCGTCAACTTGTGAGTGTTGATGGATCCCGGTCGGTTGGTCAGTCGGTCGGTCGGTCGGTCGGTCGCTTCAACCACCTCGGACGTTTCGCTTCAGCAACTCGAAAGCGGTCCCTATTAATAGTTTACTGGCGACGTAAAAAATAGAGACTCGCATTCACTCGGTAATAACTACAGCAGCAGGTGTTGAAGAGGAACGGCTCAAGCGACGGACGTAAAAGCCAACTAAACTATAACTGAAAGGCTGCCATTTTTTGTTTGGGGGATCCTTAATAAGTTTGGATTTAGTATAATGGTGCTCAGCGGCGGGAGGTACCCTAAGTTCTACGTACTCTTACCAGTATATAATGGTCTGTGCTCAAGGTTTGTTTCGCAAAAAAGTTTTAGCCCTTGTTCAGAGTTGGTCATTCTTCTAGCCGGCCCCATACAGTAGCTGGAATAATACTTCGACGGAGCGACAAATAGACGTCGATCGCAATATTTATGAGTGCTAAGTCGTTTCTGAGTGACTCGATGACTTATGATAACTATACCTGTTAGCAGTTAGCATGTAGCGCGCGGGGAAAGGGTACCCGGCCGACCGTATACGCACCCACCAGCCCATTCGCCTCCTCGGCGGATATCGTCATGGTGATCATGTTACTGCTGTCTCATTATCAGGCCTGGCGTGGCAGGACGACGATGCGCTGCTGTGAGTACCTATGTACTGTACCAGGTACTGCGTACGTATTGCTTCTGGGTGACTCGATGACTACTACTCGTACCTCGTACCAGAGTACGTATTTATAGCAAGCAGCGCGCTGGCAGAGACGGTGCGCAGCCGACCGCTTCCCTACGTGCACTATTAGTAGACTATCCGCCTATTATAGATTATTCGGCGGTATTCATTGTGCTTAGGACTGCTGTCAGATCGACAAGGCTATCACCATGTGATCGTGTCAAATCTCCTGTGATCATGGTTTATCATGTGTCATCATGTCATCATGATCAAACCGACGCAGGCACACCAGCTGCCCCAAGCCGTACGACATACCAATATACCACTATGTACGTAAATATAAGAACCGATTTAGTATTACTATTAAAACTAAAAAGGTCCTTAAAGATTCGGACAGATTGCAACGTCCAGGTTTGAAACGCAGCGAAATCGATCTATCCATGAGCATGCACCAACTCCACCCCGCAAAGGTGGCGGACATACCGGTAACCGCAGCGGGTGGTCCCAGCAACGCACCACCCCGGCGTGGAGCAGCCCGCAGCTTCTCCTGGCGCTGGTTCCTTGGTGATGGTAAGCGGCGATTGCCCTGGCCAGCAGCGGTGGGTGTGAGGGCGCCGTCCTCCAGACCATGGCGTGTCGTTCCCGAAGTTGATGTTGCCACTGCTGCTGCTGCAGTCGCCCCCGCGAGCAAACCGGGGTAGTCTCGATGCCGCCGGCCGGTTTGTCTCCACGACAATGAGCCAACATCGCCCCCACCTAGACCACCCCGCTCCCTCCGTCCCGTCCGTCTCTTGGAGTTGCTGTTGGCGCTGCTGCTGCTATCTCCCCACCGACATCTCTGCGCTGCGTCGGCTCCTATGGAATGCCGCACTGCTGCTACCGCTGTTGAGCTGCATCCTGAACTCGCGTCGTGCGACGCGTAGTGGCGACAGTGCTGCCGCCCAGAGGGAAGGGGAGGTGCCACAAACGCCTCCGGGCGTGGGCATCCTTGATTTAACTCCCACCAGCACCCCCACGCACAGAGCTGCTTGAGAAGGGGGAGCATCCTGTGATCCTGTGACGTTGTCTGGCCGTTTTCAGGTTAACGAAGGGTTTCCGGAATCATGTTGTGGATGCATGAATAGGGGATTGATCTCCTCATCCACCCTCATGACACGCACTCTATAGCACCCTAGATGACGCAAGTGACGCGTACGGGGGCGGGCGGGCGGGCGGGCGGGCGGGGTGGCTGCTCCATGCTCAAGAGCAGCTTCTGCGCGTTTCTTGCATTGGGTAGGAAGGTCTGACGAAGATATTATGACCCGAAGGACGGGTTGCATATTGTGTATCTTCGTGTTTCATGAGTCGCGATGTCGTTGAAGATTTCAACGATGCTACAAAACAGAACCGGCAATGAATGAGTCATACATTTATTTTTTGTTATTTTTATATTTCCTTTCGTTTTTCTTTTGTTTTATTACTTTGCCTTCTCTCTTTCGATGCATGTCGGTTGCTGGCGTATGCATCTAGGTTGTGCCTGTCGTACCCAGTACGATGGCATGACAAGTAGCGCGTTGTGCGATGTATTGTTGTAATGCATTTTCTCTGTGTCGTAGCTTTTGTGACCACAGAACGTGTTTCTCCCAGGGTGAAGAATCAGCACGGACAATGGGTCTGCTGGATGTCGACGAGTAGAAGAACGGTTTAATGTGAAGAACACACACACATACTGAGCACCATCAATTTTTCGGGAGGTATTTTGACACGTGAAAAACACATACCACTCTGTCCCGAAATGTAATAACCGTTTGGGTGTTAATATCAACATCCAAACGATCCTTAAATTTACGGACATATTCGAATTTTTCCTGAGCCACCGTCCGCCGTTACGCTCCCAAAATAAAGAAACGAGGACCGGTGCCCATCAATGAAGACACGCGCACAAGGTGGCGCTAGATACAATTTTCCTAGCGACAGCTGCTGCACTATCTTATATGCCGGGCGCCGCCAGGTATCGAATATCCTTCGTATGCTCGGCGGTTATCATCTCTTTTTAGAGGTACACAACACGCCCGGAAACGCAAGGAACGTTTTGAGTATCAATATGCAGAAGAGAGTTAGAATTACTGCGTAGGTTACCATGTTTCTTCGGTTTCCCTTGGTTTTCTTCTTCTTCTTTATGTCACTGGGAATGAAGGTTGTGAGTGATTGAAGTGAAGCTCATGCTGCAACATTGTCGGGTGGGAAAGATAATAATAATAAGATACAAGACCAAACGATATTTACAACTCCGGACAAAGAGGTGCATAGACAGTACATGTTATACTCCGCACGTAATGCATGATGCCGTCTGTATAATTCCGAGTATGACGGTAGAACTACGATAGGTGGCGCTATATATAGTACGTATAATTGTCTCGTCAGTTTTTCTATCTTCCTTGTGTCTGAATTAATCTCCACGATACGACACCCCCGCCTGGATGGGTAACCCGACGCACCCTCAACCATTGCGGGGTGATTCGAGTGAGTGCGAACAAGTTCAGAAGGACAACAACATGTCCTGACAAAACGCTAACATTCGTTCAGAAGGATAAAACAACGCCTCTCGTAACAACTACGCCGCCTTCAAAGATGCCCCGCGGCAACTTCACATGGCTACGTATCGGTAGAACATAGCAGCACATGCAAACATCGCCAGCTTTTCTAGCTTCCTTCTCTCTGAATTATTCCACCAGTCACCAGGCACGACAGTCTGCCTCCCAGCGGCTGAACTCGACGCGCACCTTCAATCAATGCGGGGTGATTCGGGTGAGGGCGTACAAGTTCAGAAATATTAAATTTATCCCGATAACGCAGTTATTAGTTATTAATGGTTCAGAAGGACAACATGCCCCGCCAACGCTGCTATCTAGCAACGCTCGTAATAATCAAGCCACCGCCTTCAAATATCCCCTGTGACAACCTGACATGGCCACCGATAGTCCTCATAATAAGTGTATCCCACGCAGCTTGCAAAGTTGAGTTTCGACGAAATCCTCGATCTCACAACTGACGTTTTTTTATTTTATATTAATAAGCGTCAGTTTTTCTGCCTTCCTTCTCTCTTGATTACCCCCCCCCACCCCCGATATGACACCCTCTAGCCACCTCGATTCAGTAGGGTGCATCGATGAGTCCATTATTGCATAGGTTCCCTTATTTCTTTGGTTTCCGTCGGTTTTCTTCTTCTTCTTTATGTCACTGGGAATATCTTTGAACGATGGAAGTGAAGCTCATGCTGCACGTTGTCGGGTGGCCAAAGCAGTAGAAATAAAATTAACCCTCAATCATTGCGGGGTGATTCGAGTGAACGCTAACAAGTCCAGAAGGATCATTACAGTAGTTGTCGCGCCAACCCTGCTTTACAACAACCCCGAACGGCTACCGATAGTACTTGCAATAAGCGTCATATTTTATTATCTTCCTTCTCTCTGGATTATTTCCCCCCATACGACGCCCGCCCCGGACGGGTACACTCGACGCACACCCTCCGTCGTTGCGGGGTGATTCGATTGAGTTGAAACAAGTTCGGAAGGATAAAAATATATTTTTTCCGACAGCGCTGCTATTTTATACCTGGCAGTTTAGAAGGATCAACAAAACCCCGACAAGGCTTCTATTACATGAACCTCTTGCAGTATCCCCACCTTCAACGATCTCCTGCGATAACCCCTCATGACTACCAGCAGTATTTGTAAAAACATCAGTTTTCCTACATTCCTTGTTTCTGAAATCCCGCCCCCCTCCAATACGACGCCCCTCCCCAGGTGGCTATCCTCGAGACACCCTCAGTCAATGCGGGGTGATTCGACGGCTAACAAATTCAGAATGATAAACAAACTCCGAACAACGCTGCAATATCGCACCCCTCGCAGTAACCACGCCACCTCCAACCCCACCCCGCGACAGCCCCACACGTCTACCGGTAGTACTTGCAATAAGCGTCAGTTTTTTCTACAGTATCCCCCTCCTCTCTGGATTATCCCTCCCCATGACCCTCCCCCAGGGCTGAACGTGACGCGCACCTTCAATCAATGCGGGGTGATTCGACTGGAAACAAGTTCGGAACGATAAAAAATGTTCCGACAACGCTGCTAGATTGTTAGCGGAGTGTTCGCATGCGACAATGTGGTGGGAGTGCTAATCCAGAGGTTTGGCGCGAGCCGCTGTTAAGCGGGCTCGTGGATTACGCCCAGAAGAAGTATATGACGTTGAAAGTAGCGCTCGTTGGACCCAAATGAAGAAGAAGATGAAAGAAAAAATGAGAGAGGCTCGTTGAGACGAGGCGGGTGCAATCACTCTCCACCAAGTTCGGCCCCACGGCTAGATGTACCCTACTGCGGGTCATTTCACTGACTGCCCAGTAACAAACTTCCTTGATGCTTACCCGTGGAAGTTGATCAGCTACAGACTCCGTTCTGTCGCTGTGTTCGTCCGACAAAACAAGAACGTAACGTGCGTCTACTTACGAATACGTGCTGCAATGTACCGACGTCCGAACAGGAAGTAGTTACGCCGCATTTTCGCTACCACACTTACTGTAGTATCACTATCATACCAAGCATATAGTACGCATCATAGATATACCGCATAATGCCGTTGTTTACGGTTCAAAAATGCTCTGTGCTACTGAGCAATCTGACTAGATAGGTTGCGTACTGCACCTATCTGTTATAGACGGCTTTGTTGCCGACAGCGACTAGGTAGACTATTGTCTATTGCTGCTGTAGTGAAGTGTCTACATCAACACGACCCCTCGATGGAGGCGACAAAGTCACATTTACCGTTAGCCATCGAAATATTAATAGTTACTCGTTCAACTTGGCCTACAGAGTAACGTACTCATTTTTGTTACTTACGGCAACTAACTATGTAAAATATAGCTGACTTCCTACAGAATTGTGTTCTCTTGACAAAATTCCAACGCTTGTTAATTCGTGTACCTACTTAGGCCGTTTCTTACGGGGAAATTTGTTTTTTAGGTTGCAAACAGAGATGTTTTTGCTTTCAAATTAGTTTTTGCCCCATAAAGCGAGGAAATCGAGCCGGCTCTTCTCGGAATGAGTCCGACTAATCTCGCAGAGGTACCCAGACCAGTTTCTCTCTTCTCGATTGTCGCAGTTGCAAGATTTTCGGACTAGCTCATTTTTCAATTTTTTTGCTGGAAAAAAAAGTTGATCAAACAGAGTTCCCTTTTTGATCAACTCTCCGTTTTCTGACTACACAATTGAAAAATGAGCTAGTCCGGAAATCTCGCAACTGCGACTCTCGAGAAGCGGGAAGCTGGTCTGGATACTTCTCCGAGAGTAGTCAGACCCATTCCGAGAAGAGCCGGCTCGATTTCCTCGCTTTTTGGGGCAAAAACTAACTTGAAAGCAAAAAAACTCTCTGTTTGCAACCTCAAAAAACAAACACTCCCGTAAGAAACGGCCTTACTGCATTTTTACGTTCGGAATATGTTGCTATGTCGCAGCAAAGCTTTGTTCCTCCTTTGCCGCACCCTCTTTGACATCAACCGTTCCTGTTTCGCTTACGGCAGGTGGTCAACCCTTCTGCAGCTAACGCGACAACTACTACGCATAGCCTGGCAGCGTCAAGGCACACTAGAGTTGTGGCGAGTTTGAAGCAGGGACGAGCATGAAAGCCGTACCATATCGCACACAGACCTTGGAACGCACGCGAGCCTCCCTACACATATGCCAGACAGACATACTCAGTACGATACTACCCACGCCAGTTATTGGCGGTAGGTTTCACTTCTGAATGGATACTAGTGGAATAACAGCGTACTATCAGCGGTTGCTTCTGGTCCACTTACATACTGCCATTGTATGGTACTGCCCAAAGAGCGGATGGGCAGTTAAAGACAGGTTTGTGTTAGAGAGAGGCAAGATATATTACCGCAAAAAAACTCGCAACTGCACCCATCTCAAGATTCAACAATGTGTCAACGACCAGTTTTGTTGACCAAGAAACATAACTACTACGAGTATTGTAGCAGGATACCACGTTTCTGTCGGCCCCGTACAAAGGAGACCCCACGCTAGATGGCGCAGCGACCCCACATACGCGTGTTCCGGCAGCCCCAGCCTATGATGATGTTCAGCGACCCCAGAAGTGATGCTCCAGCAGTCCTCAACGATAGACATATTAGATGATGATGCAGCAATTCCAAAAGACGTTGTCCCCGGGCAATTCCTGAAGGTGATGCTGTAGGCCGATCCCGAAATACGTCTCACCGGCGATCCCACGATAATTCTGCGGCTATTCCGGAGACGGCGTTCCGGCACATCCCACGACGAGCGACCCCGGGCGACACGTTGCTCCAGCGGTCCACGACGATGACGAGGATGATGGCGATGATGATGGCGATCCCAGGCAGTGAGGATGGTGCTCCAGCGATCCCATTCAATATCGCTTCTTGCTGCAGGGGTGTATGCGCTTCATAGAACTGGAAGCCGCCGTCGAAGTCGTCGTCGAAGTTGATGGCCATCTTCTCGTCGTTCTCAAAAGGAAGGGACTGGGCACCGAAGACAACAGCAGAAAGCACCCTGCCCTTCTTCGGGCGCGACGCTCCCTGCGTGTGGCAGTCTGCGTCATTGTGTGCGGTGGTCTTGTGAAGCAAGCACCGCTTCTTCGGGGTGCCCATTGCCTTTCCTTCAGACTTCCTGCCCTTGCCCGGATGACCGTTGTCCCGCTTGTCGCTGCTCTTGCCAGGCATGGGCACGGCGCAGCCGCTCGTGTAGTATCCCGTTTTTCCGCTGTTGTGGCAGATGATGCTGTCAGGATCAGGTGTTAACTACGCCGACACGGCCGCGCCACCACCCCGCGATAAGCTCACCATTGCCCTTTCTGCCCGACAAGTCGTCCAGGTAACTTTGGCACAAGATAGCCTGGATAATCGACGGGTCGAAGTTGGGGTCCTTGTAGGTCGCCAACTTAATGTCCCGGTGCTTCTCCGTGACGCCTTGAATGATGGTGTCCTTGAAGTGCCGCTCGGTGACGGGTTTATTCATCGCGGTCAGCCGGCTACGCAGGTGTTTAGCCTGTATGACATAGTGATCCGGGTCTTCATCCGACCCCATGGTCCCCTGTGGTTGAGTGTTTAGCCTCGAATACTCTTAAATCGATAGTCACGGGTTTGAAGCCCGGCGCAAGCACAAACTGACTTTTTTTCTCGAAAGACACCAATTATTGCCGAGAGCGCTTAATAGTGTGGGTAAGCAGAATTCGACGCGAGTCGACGAGGGAAGAAAGTGCTGATGAACTCTTCTCGCGATAAAAATCAAAGCACGTACCGTAGTTGGGAGGAGGGAGAAGAGCCTGTGTGGTGACCCCGGATCTGACGTACGACTAGGGAGGGAGAAGGAGAAAGACGAGTGAAGATAATAAATGGGAAGATCAAAGCAAAGAACAAAAAAAAAAATGGTTGTGGCCGCGAGTGCCGCCGGCAATGCGCGGGTGGTCTCGTTAGTCACGCTGAGGTATTTATCGTCCTTTTCCTGAATCGCCTTCTGCTCATCTCCACAAGTCCTGCGTTTGTCGTATGCACGGATAGCCACCAAGAGAGCCACCGCCTTGTTCGTGGTCAGGTACAGGATCGCATATAGATCTTGGTAGGCGCGGTCGAACGCGGCCTGGCGTTGTTGAAAGGCCCTCCCAGGAATGTCCTGCAACACGGGTGTGAACAACGGTGAATGAAAGATAACTCCCGTGTCTGACTCTGGTCTGCACCCGCATTGTCTGTTGTTTCTTCAGTTGGCTGTGTCTGCCCTTCCATCACGGTAATAATTGTGTTCGGGTTCTGCATGCTGAAGCTTGCCTTCTTAATATGCCAGCCACTACTCGTAAGGCCCTCCGTTTTCTCGCCGTTTTTACAACTTGATTCCCTCCACGACGTTGGTGAGGTTGTCGGTGACGCTGCCCGTGACATTACTGGTGACGCTAGAGTCTTCATTTTTCGCGGCCCGGATACCCGGAAGCCGAACGCTATGTTTTATGCAGCAGTGTAGTCTGCCGTCGATGCAGTAGCAGTAGTAGTATAGTAGTATACAGGTGGCCGGGACCCCCCCCCCTTGCACAATGTGGGAGTAAAAAAGTCATTGCGGAGACATTGCACTATGTAGGAAACGCCGCAAGGTGTCGACAAACCTAAGTACACCATTATTAGGCGTACCAAAAAACAGGTTTGTTGACATCTTGCGGCGTTTCCTACACAGTGCGATGTCTCCACAAGGATTTGTTAGCATTGTGCAGGGGGGGGGGGGTCCCGGCCACCTGTGTAGTGCTGTAGCAGTAGTATGCTGTAGTAGTACTGTAGTAGTAGTACTTGCCCTGTTGTCGTAATAGTAGTATAGTACAAACAATAATAGCCAAAATACTCTGCTGCACAGTATAGGCAGTGCAGTACGACGGAGTATGCCTGCCCAGTTCCGACCTCCGACCTACAGCGCAGTGTGTTTGTGTGTGTATTCATTCCTCCTATTCATCAAAGACCAAGGGGAGTGTGGATACAGCACTACTACTCTGCTGTACGTAATATTTGTTATGACCAAGATGTGAAAACGCACACATACATACAGTCGATGACCAAGATGTGAAAACGCACTCATACAGAGTCGACCGCAAGATATACCTGGTACACCGGTATTGTACCTGGTTACAAGTTCCGTATACTCGTATAGGCAGCGTGTGGGATGTGTGGTCACAAACTACGAAGTGTGCGAAGGCAACGAACCACACAACAAATCGTTCACACATCGGACAGATCACGATCTAGACCTTAACCCCTTTAGGGTCGGAAACGGTTTTTGGGGACAAAAATACTTGGAAGTAGTGTGTGATATTTAAAGGGTGAGTGTCGCACGCACCCTTTCACCGCCGAAAAAATGATCCCACACTATTTCCAAGTAGTTTTGTCCCCAAAAACCTTTTCCGGCTCTAAAGGCGTTAACAACAGTAGTAGCAGTAATTCTACGTACCCACCACGAAGATTCTATTTTTTTTGCCGTTTTTATGGTATGTATGTGTGTGTTATGTTGTGAAAGGGCCATATCATCATCACACAAATATATGACGTGCGTGCACAAGAAGAACCGTGTCGCACAGATCCCGCCTGGCAAAAAACATTATCTATCTACTACGAAGTATAATAAATATTGTGCAGATAGATAATATAAATCGGATCTCTTTGATGAGCTGCTCCGAAATATTATGCTGATCATCATGCATGGTATACCATGGGAATACTGACGACACACCTCGGACAGATCATCATCGATTTCCACTATATATAGTTATTTCTACAGTAGTAGTAGTAGTAGTAGTAGTAGTAGTAGTAGTAGTAGTAGTAGTAGTAGTAGTAGTATAGATCTTTCAGGGCAGAAGATTTTTTTTTGTTCCTGATCTCTGTATGATCTCGTAGCTCATGCCACCGGATGGGAGCAGCAGTATATTCTGCCATGTGATCTATGGGCAAGGACGGACTGACGTGTTTCCTGGGTTGGATCTGTACTACTATTATTATACATACATACTGCATATCCTGCACAGCATCATCTCATAACGGCAGGAGGATATAGGATCTACACTACTACTGCTACTACTACTACTACTACTACTACTATTATTACTACTACTACTACAGTACTACTACTACTACTATTTAATACTACTATTACGAGGGACCATAGTTAATAGGACCTACTGTAGACACCAAAACCTATATATTTAACCTAATTTTGCTAACAACATTTGGTCTATAGTTAATAGGACCTACTACTGTACACAATATAGCCTACTGTAGACACGAAAAACGGTATGTTTCCCTATTTTTGCTGACAATATTTGGTCCTGTTTACTATGGTCCTCAGTAATACTACTATTAATACTACTACTTACTACTACTACTACTACTACTACTACTACTACTACTACTATACTACTGCTACTGCTGTTGTAGATCGTGATCTGTCTGGCGTGTGGAATCTTACTGTTGTAGCTGTTTTACTTTACGATTTACGATCTTCTTCTGTCCGATAAAGAAAGACGTTTCATAATTCATGATGCCGTTTCATTTATTTCAAGTTGCAATGTATGTGCGGTTTTATTCTTTTTTGCCGTTCACCCGACCATGACGACGAGAGGATCGCTAGCCACAGACTTGCAGAGTGTGTGCCCTCCGCTTCGGCCTACCCCGTGCCTGGGGTGGGCCGAGGAAGTCCGCCAGGGCCTCCAACGGCCTAGCGGCAGTCACACGGAGTATCGAGCACCGGGCTGCGTAGAGAGGGAACCCTGCGTGGTCTGGCTGG
>JAYJME010001239.1:0-17252 GCA_036873775.1 Costaria costata
GTTTCATTTCCATCATACCTGTAACCAAGAGAAGTAGAGAACCAATCAACCTCAATTACATGACTTACAAACTCAAACTCCCAAAGCAACTTACCAGATTGCTACTCCGTTGCCATCACTTGCAAGCTTGCCCTTTCGGAAATAAGAAATGTCAGTGCCATTTTTCATTTTCTCGCTAATATAGGACCCAGCATCATATTGCTGCAAAGGGAACAAACATAAAAAGAAAAAGAAAAGTCAAATGTTCAAAAACAAATTTTAAGTTCTCACTTTTGTCTTATTGCTCAGAATATAACAACCAAAGAATATGCAAGATTTGTCTTTGAAGAAGCTGATGAGTCATATGAGGAAGGATATTCATTGGAATTCACTGAATTAAGATCCGAAGCAACAGAAATCACAAAAATATCAGAGTCACCAAGATCCATTGATTACATTCAAAAACTGCTTTCTATAGACTTCCCCGAAGTTGAATGGAAAGTCTTTAAGAGTGCTCGAATTAAAGGGCGTGATGTAACACCTTATCCCGTTTATTAACATTATTGACTAACAAAAAAAAACGTGCTTAAATAAAGGCACGTTTTTTGTTTTAATTAAGTAAATAAATAAGGAAAAAATAAATGGAAAAATTCGTCACAAAAAAAGGTGTCTTTGGAACTGAAATTTTTTTTCAAGATTCTTCAGGTAGTTATAAAGTTTGTAACATTGTGCATCTTGAAGATCAGAAGGAATTAGAAATACATACTCCTTTCTTTAAAAACAAAAACCAAGAAGAACCTATTTTACTTGAGATTTCTTTACAAAAAAATAGAGAAGTTGAAATGATTTATCATAATGTTAATATTAATGAAAATTCATTTATTTTTAAAAATTTTTACAATTTCAAAGAAATAAAAACAGGAAAAACACTTCCTCAAATCAGTAAATATTTTTTAGGCTCTGACAAAAAACGATATTTAGAGGCTTTTAGCACTTGTCGCTTCGGAACAAACACTATTTATTATTTTGTTAGAAAAAGAAGAGTCGCTGAAAAAGATGATATGGGAAATGTTATTGAAGGCGTTTGGAAAGATGTATTCTTGATAGGTGCATATCTTTATGATCCAAGTGCAGAAAAAGATGACATCTTCCCTGTGTTACAATTACTATATTGCACACAAGTTGATTTTTATGAATTAAAACTTGCCAGTCTTCAAGACGATTAATCAAAAAAATATTGATTTTTACATTATAATATTTTTTTGTTTTCCCGTAGATTTTTATTTTCAATAAGCTATATTGTTTTATTATGTATTTGTATTGAGAGTAATTATGAAGGAATTAAAAACGGAAATAATAGTTGAAAACAATATTTATTATCAAGTTTCAACTTACATAAAAAACAATGAGAAAATTATCATATGGAGAAACAAAGACAAAAATGTTCATAGAATCAATAAGCCTGCTATACTCATCTATACTTGTTCAAATAGATTAAAAAGTTGGTTGTATTTTAAAAATGGATTATTGCATTCATATAAAAAATCAAAAGCTGCTGTTTATTTTCGTTCTAAAAAATTTCATTTATGGAACTTTAAAATATGGGCAAAAAATGGAAAAATAGATAGAGATAACAAACCAGCTATTCTTGTTACTGGAAGAGGCTCTGGTAATCATCTTTTCCCTGCAATGGAAGGGTATTTCAAAAACAATGTTCCATGCCAAAATAGTAAAGCATCTCTGATTTTTAATGACCATGACCATACCAAACATTTTGAAAGCACTTTAGTTATACTAAATGATTTCGATTCATATAAAAATTATAATGGATACAACTTAATTAATTTTAGTAAAAACAGAGCACTCCTTTCTAAATATAGAACAGTGTTATCAGCAAAAAAAGATTTAAAACTTTTTTTTCATGAACTTTATGAACATAATCAAAATATAGAAAATGAAAACGTAGAAAGAACTTTACTAAACTTTATTCGTTCCTTTATGGATATAAGACAAAATTATTCTTTCATTAAAACCGATTGTTATTATGACCTTCCACATAAAGTTTTATTTTATCTTTCTAATCGTAAAGAATACATATGGATGAATGAAAATGGAGTGCATAGAGGTGAGAAACCTGCTAAAATAATCTTTAGCGATACCAGAATTGAAAAGCTCAAATATAAGGAAAACATTCCTTTTGAGGACATATATAGCCCATTTAAAACAATTTTTGATAAAAATAATAATTTAATTGATTTTGAGTTTTTCAATAAAGAAGTTGATAAATTTTATAAAGAACAAAGCTTAGTCCCACATCAACTTAATGAAGAAGATAAAGAACTTATAGAACTTAACTTTTCTTATTAATTATCCTTAAAACCTGCATCTAAATGCAGGTTTTTTTTCTGTGGGAAAAAGAATCAAAAAAAGAATCAAAAACCCTGGACGTTTATCAAACGCTTTGCTATATTTTAAATCAGACGAGAAAAAGAATAAAAAACAATCAAATTGTTTAAAGATTAATCAATGTTTTTCTTGACTTTTAAATGCTAACAATGATATAGTTTTTGTTGTTGGAATACTTGAAAAATCACAAATATAAAACAGAGGAAATATCATGATTTTATCTAACCTAAAAAATAAACTAGCTGAACTTGGTCTACCAAAAGAAATGATTTCAGATCTTGAAGTTGCACATAACAGATATATTCGTAGCACAGTTGAGAACACGCCTTCTCTGAAGCGTATTACAGCATTCATGGCTGAAGTTCGTGAGGAACAATGTGATGAATTTGGTGATGAAAAAGGTAATGAAATGATTGATTTATCTATCGCTCATGGCGCTATCATGCATTTCTCAAAAGCGAACCTACGTATTCGAAATGAAGGCAAAGTTAAAGAGCGCATCGGTAAAGATCAAATGGTTAAGTCTATTGTTGCTGAATACCAAGCCGCTACTTTTAGACCTGAATACGACATCCTTTCCGTTGACGATGAATACTTCAACCTATAAATAAAAAAAAGCCTCAATTACGAGGCTTTTTTAATTTAATTCAATTTCATTCTTTTTCTTGTATCAAGGTCTTGTTTTTTTAAATTAAAATATTTTTCTAATAAACATTCTTTTGGATTATTTAATAAATCAACATAATAGCTATATGAATGACCGTTTTCATATTCTAACAAATTTACATTTACTATCTTATTACCTTTTACAGCCGTAATTTTAATTAACAAACCATGTTTGTTAATTCCAAATAAAAAATCATCATATTCTTTTACTTCTGAATATCCTATGCTCTCCATTTTTTCTTTTACTTCTCGTTCCATCTTAACACCTTTTCAAGTTATTTTAACTAGCCTCTATTCTCAGCATATCCCTTTTGTTTTATATTTCAATTATTATTAAAAAAAAACATAAAAAAAAGAGATGAAATACACCTCTTTTTTAATTATTTGTTGTAAAATTATTATATTAAACAGACTTTAAGCTAATCGATATCCTTCCTTTGTGCAAGAGTCTACATTATTAATAAAATCAGGTCCAACCGCAACACAAACAGGATTCCCTTCTTTTTCAACAATAGCACTTAATAAAGTGTGAGATGCATTTATATCTACTAATAGTTCAATCATTGTTTTTTCTTTTGGTTGTAATGTTATTTTTGCAAATGCGCCATTAATCCAAGCTTTTACACCTTCATTTTTTAATGGGATCATAACTTCACCTGCCACTTCAATAGAGGTATCAATTAAGAAAGAAAGAGATGCTTCTGAGACCAATGAAAACATTTCCCATTTATCTTTAATCAGATCTTTATTTATTACGATTGCCTGTTTGGAACCATAATGTTCTCCTTCTTCTGCCTTACAATCCGTTGTCTTGTTGTAAGTGTAACCTTTAGGTGCAACTGCAACCACTGTCAATGTTGGTTCTTTAAAGACTGTTCTTCCTTGATCCACTATTGTAATTACATTTTCATCATAGTCAATTTCTTCTCTGTAAGGAACAAATTCTATTTGTAATGTCTTATTTTTAAAAGCATCAAACAAAGGTTTATTCTCGTCCAACAGTAATAAATAATCTTCTTTTTTTTCAAACAAACTTAAAAAAACACCCATTACTGCATGCGCTGATTGAGCTGCCATTTTCCCATTAGGCACTTTTTTCCCAGAGGAAGTCTTTAAATTTGTTTTTACATAAATTTTTAATTTTTCCATTTTCCCATCCTTATTACAATTGTGCTTAGTATAACAAAAATGGATTAAAACATCAATGAAAATTATTTTTTAATTATAAAATAAATGTTATTTTCTATATTTCTTAAAGCTTTAAATTGATGTTGTTTATTTTTTGAACAATTTGAAGGGCTTGATTTCTATTTTTTTTAACGTTAAAATGTAAATGTGAGATTAAATTATTTACCATATAGTAAAGGAGGGTAATATGAAGTTACCAAATACAAAAAGTAAAGCATTTGAGCATGGAGTTTTAGCAAGAACACAAGGGTATGGAAAAATATTCAATCCGTTTAGAGGAGACAAAACATGTGTATTGTATATGGAGTGGTTAAAAGGCTGGATAAATCAAAATAGTTTAATGATAACAACGTAACATAAAAAAGCTACCATCTGGTAGCTTTTTTTTTGTTATGGACCTTTTTTATTTTTTACTAAATGGTAAAATAGAAAAAGAACAATAAAAAGGAATATAAAAATAATGGAAAAAATGAAGCAACTTCCAAAAAATGGATTAACTGTGGTTGATTTCTTTTGTGGAGCGGGGATTGGGGCTATTGGCACTGAAATGGCAGGTTTTGACACCATATTTGCATTTGATAATAATAAAAATGCTGTTAATACTTACAACCATAACTTTACAGGTGATATAGCAAGAGTGTTAGATGCCAATCAATTAAATTTTAACGATATTCCATATGCTGATATTTATACTGGAGGATTTCCTTGTCAACCATTTAGTATTGCAGGAAAAAACTTGGGCAAAGATGACCCCGACAAAGGAAATTTAGGAATGATCTTTTCGAATTTTATTGTTAATAAAAAACCAAAAGGCTTCCTCATGGAAAATGTCAGTGGATTATCAAATAAAAGAAACATTGATTTTCTAAATGAGTTAGTTGATTATCTATCTAATGATTATCATGTTAGTTGGGGTAAATTCAATCTTGTTAATTATGGTGTTCCTCAAGAACGTGTTCGTGTTTTTATTGTAGGCGTAAGAAAAGACATAGGACAAAAATTCGAATTCCCAGAAGAGTCAAAAAAACAATATACTATTCGTGATGCTATTGGTGATTTACCTAAAACACCTAATAATGTTAACAACCATGATGATTTAATAAAATTCAAGCTTAGAAACGATGAAAAACCCTTTGCACATAAGATTCCAGTCGGTAAAAATTGGAAATCTCTTGAAGATAAAGATCAAAGGACATTTATGAAAGGTGCATATTTTTCTGGTGGTGGTCGAACTGGTTTTTTACGTAAAATTGATCCTGACAAGCCAGCTAAAACAATTCTTTCTTCTCCTATGGGTAAAGCAACCGCTCAGATTTTAGATTGGGGAATCGATGACAATAGAAGATATACAGTAAGAGAATCATTGAGACTACAAACTGTTCCTGATTCTTTTTCATTTCCTAATGATATTAAACCTGCAAAACAATACGAAAGATGTAGTGGAATACCTTCTCTTGTCTCTTACAAGCTCATGTTACAATTGAAAAAATCAATTATTGATAAATAAGATTTAAAAGAATTCAACAAAAAAGCCCTCATTTGAGAGCTTTTTTTATTTTCTTCCTCTACGCATATTCAACAAAGCAAGATTTCTTTCTTTTTGTCGTTCATTTGCTTGTCTAACGTACTCTAATTTATCTGATTTCATTGGACTACTCATTAGAGTAATGTTTGAATTTTTTTCTATTTCTTTTCTATTAAAAAACAATTGAAGATCTTTGTCATTAAAAAAATCTTCAAGTGATAAATCCATCCATTTTGAATATAGTTGATATTCAACAGGTGTTTCTTTTTTTAATTCTTTTAATGCTGCTTCAAAATCGTTTAGCATTTTATCTATATAAGATTTAAAAAGTTTTCTAATTTCTAATTCATAATATTCATCGGGATGTTCGTATTCTTGTTTTTTAGGAACTGATGAAGAACTTGCATTTACAAACACAGGTTTTGTATTTCTTTTCTGTCTTTTACTTCTTCCTATTTTATTTTCAGCAACAGAGTAAAGAGTTAAAATACTTTTGTAAAAAATAGTGTCAAGTTCATCTTCTTGATAGCAAACTGAAAATAATTGCTGATCTCTTTCAGTCCAACTCGATGCATAGCCCGTCAAGATAAATCCTGTCCAATATGTTTTCTTTTCAACAGAAAAATGGTCATGTATGTAACAAAGTAATTTTGTATAATCATTATCACTTCCACCATAAAAAACTTCATCAAATACATTTCTTTCTGTACATATCTCGAACATTGTTGCCTTTGGTTTTGACCAACCCTTTTCCAATAAAATTGCATGATCAGTAAATTGAAACCCTAACATTGTTTCTATTTCATACATTATATTTCACACCTCTATAATAATTCTATACAATAATCCTACATGATAACAAATTATTGTTCTTTTTTCAATAAAAAAAACCTTAACAAAGTGCTAAGGTCGAGTGTTGTCATTTTAATAACTATTTTTATTATTTTTTATTGTTTTTTTATTACTATTTACTTTCTCTTTGAAAAATAGAGCTAAATTTAGACCCTGAAAGAAATACATTTTGATGTTCAAGTGGCTTTTTTTCTGCTGTGCTTGGAACAAAAAAACATGAAGCAAATATTGCAAATATAATTAACACAAATTCTAACATATTTTTTACCCCTTTTTTAATTAGTTATATTTTATACTTATATAATACTACTTTAGTCTAATAAGTAAAATGAGATATTTTTATTTATTAGATAAAAATAAGTAATTATTGTTATTATTTTAATGTTGTTTAATTTTACAGCTTTTTATGTTGTTTTCTTATATGTATTCAATTGATTGTTTTTGTTTGTTCTTTTATTTTAGCGAACTATAAAAAATAAGTTCTCTTTTTTGGATTAGTTTTTCTAATCTATTTTTTAATGGAGTCGTGTTTTTCTTTTTACTTGACTTTTTGACCATTTTTTTGATAGTATCAAGTAAAATATTCAAGGAAACAACTATGATTCGAATAAAGGGTTTACAAGTGTTTAGTCAATCTAAATATGAAAAGTTAAAAACCGAGATTTTAGAAAATTGTAATATAGAGAACAATCAAATATTTGGCTTAATATCAAGAGCGTATCTTGATGAAAAAAGAGGTACTTTAAAAAGTTGTTTTGAAAAAAACACCATTGATTATTTTAAGGATGTTCTTATTCAAAAAAGTAATTCTCTTAATAATGATAAAAATTATTTAGGATGGTATAAAAATACTAATCAAGTTCTTTTTTTTGATAATATGTCTAAAATAATTAATGAATATGGAAGTTTTGAAAATGCTTATATTCAAGGGAAAAAAGATTTTAAAATGAAAAAAAATGGAGGCAGTAATCCCATTTTTTCTGTAATATTTGATAACAGTAAAAAAATCATCATTGTTAAAGAAAATAAAAACTTATTCATCAGTCCTTATGTCTTTAATAAATTAGATTATGCGTCTTATCAGACAAAAAGAGATGTTTTTTTTGAATATTCTTTTTTTGAAGACAACAATCTTTTTGATATAAAAAGAAAAAACAAAACTTTACTTATTGAAAATCTTATTGAAAATAAATTCAATCTCTCATGTAAAAAAATCAAAAACTAGCTTGATTTCAAGTATCTTTTTTGCTAGTATATAATATCTGGTATAATTTAGGAGCTATGATGGAAGGACAGCGGTATTATAAACTTGCAAATATTAAAAGCACATATCTTGCTCATGAATATTTAAATGAAGGATTGAAAGAATATGTTCGAGATTCTTATTTTGGAAATTTATTCTTTATTTTTAATTTTGAAGAAATCTATGTTGATGACATGCATGTTGTTATCAATGAAAATGATTTTCAGAAAATCATAGAACCCATTGAACCTTATATAAAAAACAAAAATGAGTCAGCAAAGATAAAGTCTATAAAACTCAGTAAAGAGGCTGTTCTTCTTGATGAACCATCAAATAGTTACATTATTGGGCGATTTACTCGTAACTTTGTCGCTAATAACAGTAAAAAAGGACTTGTTAGTATTCGAAATAGTGCATTTAAATTTAAACGACATATTCGTAACTTAAAAAAAATGATGAATGCAACTCTTATTGTGTCATTTGATTTTGAATATAATGGACTTGATTTCAACAATGTTTCGGAAGTAGGAATCTCTTTGTATTACCCACAACGAGACGAAACAATTTATCTTTATTATGTTATTGAAGACAATAAAACAATCAACCCTAAAAAAGAAAAACTTAGAAATTCATTTCATTTTGGTGAAGCTGTCATTGCAAAAAGAATAGATGTTTACAATGAACTTATGATGTATATAAAAGAAGCTGACTACTTAATCGCACATGATATCAATAATGAAATGCAAATTTTAAAAATAAAACCTAACTGGGATAAAGTTATTGATACTAAGTATTGTGAGCTTGTTTTACATCCGCAAGAAAAGTATTTGTCTTTACAAGAAACATTAAGAAAAAATGATATTTCTTGCTCCCATTTACATAATGCTGGCAATGATGCCGCATATGCATTAGAATTAGCAATTACAATGCATGATAATATTAAAAAAGAGGTTGCCTAATGAACAACATAAAACATCATAATGTTATTTCATTTATTAAAACAATTGAAGGGTCTCATGTATTCCATCAACATAGAACATTTGAATCCGTGTTCAGTTCTTTGATTGAAGCATTTAATCACGAAATCACAAAGATCATTAATGATAAAACACTTCGTAAAAAAATTGGAGAATACACCCAATTCGCTGAACGACTTTATCAAACTGAAAATCTCATTCTTAATAATATCAAAATCGAAGATATACAAGATCCAGATATGAGAGTTATTTGTGAATACCTCAATCTTTTAGTTGAAAGATGTAATCTATCAATATCGAGCAATAAACTTAATAATTCTGTTTTAAAAGAAGGCACATTAAGAAGAAAAAAACGAAAATTATTTGAAGAAATAAATCTTTTTTCTAAGATGCTTGATGAAATTAATTCTTTCGATTTTATTTCTGAACAAAAGCTTAAAACCTTAAATGAACGATATTCAAGAATATTAAGCCGATTGATTCTTGTTAAGTCTAGTTTATCTGAGATTACTCACAATACTAACAATATTATTAATGATAAAGCTATTTCATTGAGCTTAGAGACGCCTAAACGATTTATAACAAAGGGACTTTATCATTATGAAAGTTTTCTACTTGAAAAAGATATTATATTCAAGTATAATGCAGATAACGATTTTAAAAATGAGCTTTATTCTATTGCTAATAAAGACGCCAATAAAAACAGTATTAATAAAAAAACAGAGCAGAAAAAAAACATTGTTTACTCACTGTTTTTATTTGAAAATGATGAGGGTATTTACTCTTTTTAGGAGAAAAAAATGATTGTTGATTTTAACAATAAAAAACAAAACAAAAATTCAGCAGAAAATAAAGTTCTTGTTTCTTCATTTCATGAAGCTCATGAGAAAATATCTGAACTTTATCAAGACGCTATTGCAAAAAAAGTCGATACAAAAGTTCTTTTTAAACTTTTAACTTTTTTTGAAAATCGTAAATATTTAGTTGAGAATAACACTATTGATTTTGAAAAAGAATTTGAAAATAATAAACTTTTTACTTCATTAATTTCACAAGTTATGTTGTCTAAATTATCAAATGATTCCTTTGTTGACAAAAAAAGTGTTAAAGAGTTAAATGAAATAAACGATCAGGACATTATTAAACATTTTAATAACTACAAGCAAGAACAGAACAATAATTTTGAGGTAAACCTTTGAACGAACAAACGAAAAATGATAAACCATATTTTATTAGTAAAGAAAACGACCTATTTGTTGTTTCATCACTACACTATTCTATGGAAGAGATGAATCTTTACAACAATGAAATTGAAAAAAAACTATTTGACAATGGTTACAAAGGGAATGTTTTATTTGATTATTTCATTTGTTTTGGTCTAAACCATAACCGATTTATTTACAGATACTTTGATGGACATCATTTTGTAAAAGAAAAATCTGAAATTGCTATAATTCCTACTGCATTCATAAGAGAACGTAATGAACAGTATTTATCAATGCACAGAGAATATACGGAGCAAATGATCATTATAAATACAAAAAATGATTCTTCTGTTAGTGTAGACACTTTTCTTTTAAATGACATAGAAAACAGTTGCTATCCAAAACCAACATTAAAACAATTAATGGATGAAATTGATTTTTCATCATGGGGATTAAGAGGAGACCCTTACCTATGGAAAGAAATCAAAAATGTTTATGGGAGTCAAATTATCGCTCTTGAAGATATGGAACCTTTTTTGTATGAAACTTTTTTTGATTTAACAAATAAAACAATGGATTGTGAAGAATATATTTTTTGCGAAAGACACGCACATGGCGGAATGTCAAGTGGACATTTATCTTCAAAATTCTGGGTAGAAAAAGCATTACCTGCATTAATTGCACGACGTAAACTCTATATCAATTAATTAAATAGTCTCGAAAGAGACTATTTTTTTGACTTTTTATTTGCAACTATGATATAATAAACACAATAGCTAAATGAACAAGGTGGAAGCCCTTGTTACGCTAGGGGTTTATTAGATTTCCCACCGTTCTCTTTATTAAAAATCTTCTTAATTTATTTATTTAAACATTCACAATATCATACTTTTGTAGTTTGGTGTTTTGTTTGGAGAACGACTTAATATCAAATCTAATTAAAAGGTATATATTATGGAACATCTTATCAAAAAATTTGGTTTTACAAACGAAGCTCAGTTTCTTAGTGTTACGAAAACACTTTCTAAAGCGTGTGGTACAAACCTTAATAAAACTCGTTATAAATTCGTAAAAGAAAAAGGATTTGAAACTGTTAAATCTTATTTGCTGTCTCTTAATAACGAGGCTTCCTCTCAGTGTGTCGTCGGAAACAATTTTAATGAAAACAATGATTACATTAACTTTGACACTTTCGAAAAAACTAACTTCATGAAAGAAAGAAAAATTATCTACTTTACAGAAAATTCTATTGTAGTTGAAATGCCTATTTGTCATAATCATACTCAAAGCAATCTTAATATTGATAATGTTAGTGATTCACTGAGTCAATGTTTTAGTAACACCGATCTAATTTGCAACACACAACTTATCACAACTTTTTATAAAGATTTAGTTGTATTTACTGGTGAGTTTTGCTATCATGACCTTCTTGAAAATAATGTGGATTTAGAAGATTTTTCTAACCAATTGAGCAAAATATTTAACGCTGATTCTGCCTTTTCATTGTTTATCGATCATTTAAACAGAAAGGTATCACCTGGCTATATTGCTCATTCAAATGATATAATTGATTATCATTGTTTTAATGGATACACCCATGAAATAGAAATAAAATATAAAAGAGCTATTTCAAATGCTTATTTTTGGGGGCAAACGTTAAGTAGAGATCAAAACATTCTTATTGAATATCGAAAAAACTTTTTAAAATCTATTATTATTGAAGCAATAAACAAACAAGATAATTTTATTAAACCATTTTAAAAAAGGTAAAAAATGAACACTAACAATTATACAATTAGTTTTAGCCAAGACAATCAACTTATTGTGTCTTCCATGAATTATCTTAGAATGGATGACTATATGCTAGAACTTGAAAAAGAACTGCAGTCTCTAAACTTTGAAGGCACAGTTCTCTTTGATCTTTTGCTTTCTAATGGTTTTGCGACAAATCGTTTTATAAATCTTAATTTTAAAAATGGTAAATTTGATCTTCGCAGTTGTAAAGTCTTATCACCAAGCAAAAAATTGATCAAAACACGAAATGATTACTATCGTCAATTCCCTAATAACATTAAAGAAGGAAATGTCCTTTCAGAACCTACTAAATTTCTACTTCTAAAAGGCAAAGATTTAATCGAAAAACATTATTGATATATAACCTATTCATTTTGATTATATTGAAATTCATAATAAAAAAGCCACTCTTTTAAGTGGCTTCTTTTTTTAATTACAACGTTAAACTAATGTTTCTGCATATTTTAAAAGATCTGGGTATTGGTGAAATATAACTTCTTTTAATTTCTTTGGAAGCTTATTGCCAGATTCATATTCTCTTCTAAGATATCCACGTAATGAGTTTTCTGTTAAATGATACTTCGGATCTACTTCATCTAAAAGAAGGTCTTCTATTTTAGAAGGAATAAGAGTTGAAGAACTCTCAACACAACGTTTTGCAAAATGAAATTCAACCGTATCATGATTTATGATTTTTCCATTTTCATCTCTATCAAAAAACATTTGACCTGAATATGGAATAGCTATGTATTCAATATCACCATTTTTCTTTGTTTTGGTCATTTCTTCTCTAATGTCATTTGTTCTTAATATATCTTTTTCGTAATCTTCATCTGTCGCTGTCTTACCTTCATGAATCTTAGCAATTTGTTTAAATACATATTCCACAACTGGGACTGTCATTCCATTTGCTTGGAAACGAGGTTTATCACCTTTTTGTGTTTCATAAGTATTATCAAAAAAATCATCTGGAATACCTTGTAAGCGCAATCGTTCTTTTGGCACTACTCTTCTAACAATGCCATTTTTTATAACAACATCTGTAGAACCTTTAAAATCTCTTTTTGCTATTGTGTTTGATATGCCAATTTCTTTAAATTGATCAGAACGTTGACGATTGAAGAATGCATAGTGGTCATTTGGAGATTTTGATTCTGGATTAAAATCAAATTTAAAATGTTTATCAAACTCTTTTGCATTTTTTGCCAATTCTTTACATTGACGATCTTTAAAATCAAAAATGTTATTTGATTTAGGAATTCCTGATTTTACACCTATCATATAAACTCGACGACGACGTTGTGGGCAACCAAAGAATTTTGTATCTAATAATGTCCAAGCTATGTCATAACCCGTTTCTTTAAAATAGTGAAGAATTTCTCGGAACTCTTTTCTTTCATTTGCTGAATAAACGCCAAATACATTTTCCCAAGTGAAATATTCTGGTTGAACTTCTTTTATCGCTTCAACACCATCTTTAAACAATCGAGACTCAACGTTCTCTAAGCCATCACGTTTCCCTGAAACAGAGAAACCCGTGCAAGGTGTCCCCATTGTTAAAACATCGCCTCTTAATGTTGTTAAATTAACTTTCTCAATATCACCTAATTGTAGAGATTTTGGAAATTGTTCTTTCAGTATACCAGTCAAAAAAGGTTCTATTTCAGAACTTGTGTAATCTAAAGTGTTATGAGGTATTCCCAACATTTTTGCCCAAGCCAATGGAAAACCACCAATTCCATCAAAAAGTGATACTAATTTTAAATCATTTAAACTCATTTGTTACTCCTAAAAAATATGCCTTCATTATACAACAATAAAGGCATTTAATCAATTAAAAATATCAAATTTTGTATTTTTTTATAATCTGCTTTGTGATTTAAGTCTACTTTTTTACACGTTTCTTTAAGTCCAAGTCAAGATCTTTATTTGTTGCAGCAACTATTAATTTTGCACCTTCCACTGTTACCACCTTGACATTTGGAAATACTTCAAGAACTTCCTCTACATATTTTTCTGTTTTCCATCTGTTTTGCCAACCATCTCTTGTTTTTACAGGCTGCATTGTTTTTGATGAAAGACCTAATTCTTTTTCTTTATTAGAAAGAACACCTTCATATATTAAAATTAAAAGCATTCCCGACTCTGTTTTTATTGCATTTTTGCACTGGTTCAAGATTCCATTTCTAACTTCCGACTGACTTATTGTGTTTAGAACATTATTAAGAGTAACAATATCTGCACCACCATTCATACACTTATTAATTGCTTTAATATTTTCATTAATAGGTTTATTGTAGGGATCACAACCATTGTAATCAACGCCTATTGATAGCAATTCTTCTTTATAAAGTTGATTTCCATTTCCGCAACCAACATCAAGCAAAGTTATTTCTTCATTTGCACCAATTGCTTTTAATACTTTCAATGTTCTTGGGCGTTGACATCTTGCAGTTTTGGCAGACGTTATTTCTTGATTTATATCTTCTAAATTTAGATAAACAGACCATTCTTTCGGTAATTCATTATTCATAAATTTGTTCTCAAACTCTTTCTTCTAAGTTTTCTTGTTTTAACCATTGATCCCAAAAATTCATGCGACCTATCTTACTCGACAAGCTTTTATTCACACCAAGTTTTGTTTTCCAAGTTAAGCTTCTACTTTTGCTTTCTTCAACATTAAAGCCAATATATCCATCTTTTACAAAAAGCCATTTATGATGATAAATTAAAGGATTGCTTGGTGCGGTTTTTACATCTAACAAACAATAGGATTCTTTTGATTTTTTTACTCTCATTACTCTACCAACAATGGGTTCATTTGATTTATCAAAATCTTTACACTCAATAAAAGCAAGTTCTTGATCTTTTTCATTCCATCGTAAAACAGTGTATTCAAAATCAAAAGGTAGTTCATTTTTGTATTTAAAATATTCTTCACCAGATAAAATACATAAAATATAGTTTTTATGAAACCATAATTGATTTCCCATTTTTTTACCTACACCATATTTTGCATCTCTATTTAGCTTTAACTTCTTTAATTCAATCTCGTTCATCTTAAACACCTCTCAAAATAGAAGTAAATTATATCAGTTATTTAATGTTTATTCAAGGCTTTTTTCTTTTTCTACCATCATAAACTTCTTTTCTTCTTCTATGTATTTAACATGACCAAATTTTTCCAAAGTCTCAATAATTTCTTTTCTCTTAACCATTCTTGACACTTTTGTTAGTAAAATACGCAACAGCGCAGACTCTATTATTTTAGGAAATTTGTGTTTTTTTAATAACATTGAGACATTTCTCCAAGAGTGCTGTTTTAAATATTCTTTTAATGAATATTCTATGTGCTCATCCAACGTTGAAAATTTAGGTATACAATTAAACATAACAAGAATAACAAGATACATTGGGATACTAATTACACATAAAGATATCCATGCGATAATTGGGTATTCGTTATCTATACCTACACTTACAATTATACCTGATAAGACCATAAAAAAAACTGCTGTTAAATAAGGTTGAACGTCTAAAAACAACTTTCTTTGTCTAAATGTTAATCTTGCAGCTAATGCTCTTTTTTTTACTTCTCTTGCTTCTGATTTATAAGTTTTTTTCATTTGTTTTTTTTTGCCTTATTCATTTGTGATTATTGATACATTTGATTCTTTAATTTTGTTCTTTTCTTTTAATTTTAGCAATGCTTTTTCTAAAACTTCAATGTCGCTTTTCCCATCAATGCAATGTTCTGAACTTAATGTTGTTATTCTTTTTAAAACAGCTTTTTTTAAATAATCTTTTGTTGGATCATTGATTATCTTTAAATCCAATAAATTAGTTAGAACCTTTAGATCAGATTCTCTTGATATTTTATTGACTAATCCCAAAAAATAAGCAGAATCTTCAAATGACATGCTTTCTATTCCATAATGTTTTTCCAAATAGATGGATCTTGTTATTAAATCAGCATCTCTTAGAAAATCTTCTGTTCTTCTTGGTAGATTAAAAAGAGATTTCTTTCTGTCTTTTATGTTTACATAGATTATAAGTGAAAGTGCGGCAGTAATTTCACTGAAAAGAATCAAATTAAAAATAAAACTAAAAACATCTCCACTCATAAACTTAATAAAAACAAATAAAGTCAAAGAGATTAATGCCAATATACCGAGATATATTTGTAATCTTTTATTGAAAGCTATTTTTGTTTTTTCAAATAATTTTACTGTTTTATGCTCTTCTTTAAACATTTTTCTCCCTTACTTTGTTGTCATCAACGAATTGTTGAAAACGGTGTTCTCTATTTTTGACAAAGCACTTAAAAGAACATCTTTATCTTTATAAGCTCTTTCTTTTGTTGGTTCTACAATTGATAACTTGTGTTTAATTAACTTTTTTAAAAACTGATCTTCTTTAATCAATGGATGACTTAAAGATTTAACAAGATTACTTATGTCTTCTGATCTTTGTATTCTGCTTTGAAGAATTGAATCTAAATCCATAACAACATCATCTAATAACTCTGATTTATTTTCTTTTCTTAGTCGCAATCTTTCTTTAAACAAAATATTTGATATTTCAATAATTGATAAATCATCTGATTCTTTAAGCAAAGCTTGATAAGGTGAACGTGTTAGATCATAATCATAACGATAACTCAGATAAATTAATGGAATTGCATAACTTAAAAGAAAACATATGCTTACAATAACTATAGATGTTAATGTTACTATTTGACCTGTAATAACCATCAAAGCTATTATAATTAATGGCATCGGCAGGACATAATCTTGCATTAGATTTAAATAATATAATTTTCTTATTCTTGATAATGTTGATTTAGTCATAATCACCTCTCTATTCATAAGAGTATTATACATGAAGTGGCATCGAGTGGCAATAAAAAAAAGCCGCTTATTGCGACTTTTCTTTTAAACATTTTTTCGTTTCTGTCCATGTTTCAATTTCTTTAGGAATATGTTCTTTGTTTATTTTTTCTATTCTACCTGTTTGATATTTTAATCCATTCTCCAAGTAAACACAACCACCAAATTGACTTGGAGCAACATCAAGAACACCTTCTTTTACAACTATTTTCCATGTTTTCGTTGACTCTCTATTCTTTGTTCCAAGTTGACCTTGTGAATTAAAACCTATTGCATAAAGATTTTTATCCTTTATTCCATAACAATGATAACTTCCACATTTTATTTTTTCAAAATACTCAGTTGATTCTTTTTTTTCTATTAATACATCTTTTATTGTTATACTATCATGATATATCACTTCTGCCATTGCTGTTCCTGACAATGATATCGATAAAAACAACGCTAATTTATTTATAATCATAAAACCTTCTTTTTTTTGTTTTTCTTTAACCAAGAAAATATTAACACAAATCTATCATATATTAG
>JAYJME010001240.1:0-17251 GCA_036873775.1 Costaria costata
ATATAAGTGGTAAGCTACCCTCATCGGGGGGCTGTTTTCGGCTTTGTGACCACGGTCTAGCCAGGTTTGACGGAAAAGCGCTACAGCAGGTATATAGCGCCCTTTTAAGGGACTCTATTAATAGAGGTCCCTTATATATTATAGCAACGTCCCTCATCAGAGTCGGTGCCTGTCCAATAGTGGGAACAAACAGCGGGCAGAAAATTGAGTTATCTTATATGCCGGCTTCCGTTATCGCGGGGTCCCTTAAAAAGGGATTCCTACTGTATTACATAAGGTGAGAACATCATAATCATAACCATCATCGACATCATCATCATTAACGTTAGCGTTGAAGGATGCTGTTTGGCTCGAGATCAGTGCTTCGCCAAAACAAAAACAAAAACACCGCACACACACGCACAAAATAAAAACGGAAAAAAAAACACAGAAACAGGCCTCTTTGAAAACAATCTGCGGTCACGGCGGACGGACGGGGGGCTGGCTGTCCACAAAAGCCAGAACAGCAACAGAAGGCCGCAAAACCGAGCATCGCCATATCACGAATGCACGTTGTTTGCGACAAGAGCGCTATTTATACGCTCAATCAAATCGGCGCTCGTCGTTAGGAAGAAACGATCGAATCGCTGTTTTGATGATGAGGGTAAAATAGCCTATATACCACTTATTCGAGACAATGGTTGACACACCCTGTGTACGAGACAAATAGAACCGACCCTGACCAAAACCCTGACCCTACGCCAATCTGACCCAAACAACCATTGTTTTGTGTTTTAAGTCACTTCGTCTCGGAAATAGTGTGTGTTTCAACCATTTTCTCGAGTAAGTGGTAAGCTCTACATGTGGCGGTCGGGTTTTCTCTCGTCCCAAAAAACCGAAATCAACACCCAAAACAATTATCAGCGGTGCCCACGCACCCTCCGAGAGACCTGCAGCTCCCACTCGTACAATAAGTAGCGAGACCATGAGGGGGAAGACGTTCCTATTAAGGGAGCAATGCCGATGCGCATGAAGCAGGGCAGCATGTTTGCCTTTTTTTTTGTTGCTCTTCCTAAACATGACGTGATAGAATCGCTGGGATTTTATGAAATGGCTTAATTTTCTTGAGGAAAGCTAGGAACGGTTCCTGAGTATACATACTTGTATAATACTATGTGCAGCCCTGCTGCTGCTGTGCAACCCACAAAACACACCATTTTCTTTCCAAAATGAACCCGCGGCGTTGTTGTGCCACGCATGACGGAAAGATGGTCCATTCGTTCTTCCTTCGGGTTTGGCAGAATCTACCCGTCGGCTAGTTAGCTTTCTTGTCGTTGATGAAGGGTGCTTGGGTGCCAGTGTCGGACTTCAGCAGCGTCCGTTTGAAGCGGAAGCATAGTTCGATTCGTGCGGTGGCTACACGTAACATGGCAACTTTTCACAGACCAGAATCATCCACCAGAGCAACGACGTTCTTGGGCTACCGCTCACGAATCCTTCTCCGCGCTTCGCCTCGGGACACTAACCATAACCCAACAAGACACCCCTAGGCTGGGAGTGCATGCCGGGGCGACAGTAGGCTCCGTATGCTGGATGAAATCAAACATAGCTTCCCGAAATTTGTATCATACGATTGAGTTGGGTCAGCATCAGAAGGAGCCAAAACGAGGAAAGGAGCCAAAACGAGGAAAGGGCCAGAGCTCTCAACCCACACAACAGATTCAGCCGTGCCCTTCAGGTTGCAGCCTACTGATTGATGCGCATCTACGACGATCGGCACCGGATGATACAAGGTCGGCCCATATCCGTCATGCGTTGGCAGAAAAATGTTGGATCGGGACATGGGACGCCATGGGACACGCCCTGGGCTCGTCACGTAAAACTCAGGGCCTGATTTCTGTTCATTTGCGGAACTCGTTACTTTTTGTCCCCCACGACCCCCGACACGGGCAACGCTCCCAGTAGCAGGACCGACATGACTCATCATGGCAGTCGTGTTCTTGTAACTTAATTTCCCTACGTGGTGGCCTCTAGCCTCTATAGCTCCCGATTGCCAAGGAGGGTCTTATCTCGGCTCTGATAAAGCACTGGAAACTCGTGCAAATTTTAGACAGACGTTCATATGATACCTTCATACGTGTTTGTGGTCATTTCTATTGGCCTATAATCCCCCCGCGAAAAAAAAACAAACAAACCTGGAGGAATCCAGCAAATAAATCGTGCACTCTGTGCCACACTTCGGGACTGCTCCCTTAACAATGAATAATAGATGCCGAGATGATGCAACAGATAATGGGGGTCAACAGGGATATATAATATATCCGGGATTGGCAGACGAGCTATCTTGCGATTCCACATGATCTTGCATCCGAAACGGGCAAAACTACGCCTAAAGGCTTTTCCCTATTTCTACCAGGTATTTCATTTCGCGCGTGCGGGATCGACTGTCAGCAAAAGCAGCTCCTTCTCCTGGAAACCTGCGACCCAACTATCACGTGACAATCGATCGGAGGAAGTTCCACCCTCTTGGAACACCGCCGAAAAATTACAAAACTCCCACCTTCCGACCCCCGGCCTTAACCCTTTTCAGTACCGCACTGTACAGAAGCACACATCTAAGTCTAATTCCAAGTAAGTTGGCCCCAAAACGGGACTGCAGTCCTCACGGGGCTAACAATTCAAAACGTGTAATAATAGTCCATTAATCTATATGGAATCTAACAAAAAAACACACAACCAGCAGTATAGTAGTGGGGGCTACGGTTTAACCCCTTTACAGCCGGAAACGGTTTTTGGGGACAAAGCTACTCGGAAATAGTGCGGGATACTTTTTTTGCGGTAGAATACGGGTTAAGACCGGTCGATGCAAGAAAAGCACGGCTTAAACGCCTTTAGGACTGACTGCACTGCACACTGCCGTTTCGGGGACAAATTGACTTGAAATTAGAGTGGAATGTATGTTTCTGTATCGTACAGTGCAGTTCTGCAAGGGTTATAACCCTTTTACTATTAACACCGCAAAAAAGCATCCCACACTATTTCCAAGTAGTTTTGTCCCCAAAAACCGTTTCCGGCTCCAAAGGGGTTAAGAGAGGTCGAACTCGCTTTAGAAGTGCACCCACGTTTTTTGTGGACAAAACTACGATAGTACTTGGAACTAGCGTGGGGTAATTTTTGCAGTAGAATGACGGTTACATACGTAACCGTTTTCGAACAGTACCCGCGCTCTTTGTGCGCCAACTACTTGGATGTACTCGTATCAATACTCCAAGTGTTATATTTTTTGCAGCGTTTTTTTGGTTGAATACGAGCCCTCTCTCTTGTCTCTTATATCGAATCGAGCATCTCCATCGGAGAAGCTCAGAAGCGCGGGAAGGCGTAAACAACATTGATATTTGTATGATACTTCGTATAGTAGCAGCAGCAGCAGCAGTAGGGTCGTATGACACCGACTCGAGGTATCGCCTTTTTTTTCGTATCGAAAGGCCAAGCTATTAATTGAGGAACGTGGCGGGGGTCTAGGTGAACGAAGCAAACAATTTGCCGATCAGTATTATACATTGCATGAACGACTTCGTATGTATGAGGGTGCAGAAAGAGAACTACATGCAGCCAGTGTCAACGAATTAATTGGTGCTTGGTGTGTTGCACAATAAATAAGTGCCTGGTTCTCGTACTGCTGCTGCTGTATACTGCTGTCATATGTATGATACCGGTACGTAGGTTTCTTCGGTTCTACTACGTATTTAACACTACCGTACTGCTGTGGCAGAATGAGTCACGGCATGATTGACTTGAGTCACTTTCAGCAACATCACTAGTACGTAGCACTGTTGTTGCTGCTGCACTGCTGCTGCTGCTGCTGCACTGCTGCTGCACTGCTGTTGTGGCGGGTCAACAAGGCACAACATGAACGAACCAAAACAATCTAGAATACCTGGTATTTCCAAACCGCGGTTCGTTGGGTGTCGACGACTCCCGGCCGACAAAGGTGTCCCTCGGAGAGTCACCCGCAGGCTCACTGAAAGCTCACGCATTCGGTACTCGCAGACTCACTAAAGCTCACGTACTCGGTACTCACGTACCCGGTACTCGCAGGCTCACTACAACTCGGGTACTCGGTATAAGAGGGGTTCTCTCACACCGGCCTCTTGGGATACTGCAAGAGAATACAGTAGTACAGCAGTACGTATAATACCTACGTACGGTACTCGAACTACTTTATTATCCATTTTGCTCCAGCTCAACTCGCTTTACCCTCAGCGACCTTCTTCTCGGCAAGCCGTGGTCACACGTGTCGTCCCTTTTCTCACCATAAATATGATACCTGGCATCTTGTACCGGTATAAGAGAAAGTACTGCAAAAGGTTTGTTCGGTAGGGTGAGAGTACTTTGTGGGGTACCCCAGTAACCTATCCAGGTACAACCTACCAACGGGTATATTCTACATTTTACCTATATTACCCCCTTCCCCAACACCATACCCGTCGTAGTATTGCATAACCTGGGGTCGAGACGCTATATCTCGGTAGTCGGGTAGCTTGAGTAAAATAGCGCCAAAATATCCTACCATACCCAGGTTTCTAGAGGAGTAGAACGGGGCGGAACCTATCGACGGGTACACAATAGGTACATATTGCCCATATTACCGCCCCCCAATGCCATACCGGTCGTAGTATTACATACCCTGCGATCGAGATATTATACCCGGGTAGTCGGATAGCTGTGGTACTCGACTCAATATAATACAGCGGGTACCCCGGTTACCCCGGTTTAAGAGCGCCCCGTGCCAAGCCTATACAGACGCTCTTCACTGCATAATATCTTATCCCGCTTTAAGAGCACATTGGTCGTATTATCAAAGAGCGAAAACGCTCTTACATCGGAAACATTCGAGCGAAACACTACAGAGTTTCGTTAAAAAAAGTACGTACCAGTAGATGACATGCACCCGAGTCGAAAGTTGGTAACCCCTTTAGAGCCGGAAACGGTTTTTGGGGACAAAACTACTTGGAAATAGTGTGGGATAACTTTCAGCGGTAGTAAAAGGGTTATAACCCCTTTAGAGCCGGAAACGGCTTTTGGGGACAAAAATACTTGAAAATAGGGTGGGACCATTTTTTCCGGTGGTGAAAGGGATAAAGACCTACGCGTACACCTATTTTTCGGGGAGTTTTACTTGGAATTCGAGTTGGATCCCTTTTGCAGTGGTTATATTCGGACGGCAACCACTTACGGTAACACTTAAGTTGCAGCCCTCGCGACATTACGGTGTTCTGGTGTTGCGGGGTGCCCAACAGACCACACATCCATCTTAACCCCTTTGCTACCCCAAAAAAGCATCCCACACTATTTCCAAGTAGTTTTGTCCCCAAAAACCGTTTCCGGCTCTAAAGGGGTTTAACCCCTTTACTACCCCAAAAACGTATCCCACACTATTTCCAAGTAGTTTTGTCCCCAAAAACCGTTTCCGGCTCTAAAGGGGTTAATGAGTCTGTACCTACAGATTCCTCTGTTTCAACACACCATATTCTAATCTTAGTGCTGTGTTCCCCCGATGATATTTGGTGTTTGTACAGCGAGAAGGTCAGGTCTGAGTAGTGTTGGGTGCAGCAGCGCAGGGGACCGGAGTTCGAGCATGAAAAAGCTGAAGAGCTTGTTTGGTGTCGTAACGTGTCCCACCAAACCGCACCGACGGATCGACCTAGTGTCACGTGCTTCGCGAAAGCGAGGGGTCGTTGCCAAATGTTCCTTTCCGCGTCCACTGGTATCATAGGACTTGAGACCTCCCGCCTTCGTTCGGGCTCGAAGCGTCATGGTCATGGCGAAATACTCGTTGTGTCCGCACCCCCCTGCGCTTGAATCGCCGAGGGTTGGCCATGCTCCGAGGAGAACATGCACAGCAGTGCAGATCCGTGATATATATATATATATAAAAAAAAACAGCGGTCTAGCTACAGGACCGCCTGCCTCTCCTAAAAGGGTCCGCGAAGTCTCAGGGGCCACGTCGGGGCCTGTGCGTGCTCGTTGTGGGGGGTTGAATGACATCTTCTGCCTTAGAATAGCGCTGTAGCCCACAAAAGCAAGTAGTCGCGGCCAGGAAAACGAGAACTTGGAATGCACCAACTCTGAAGTGCCTCTCTGTCGACGTTCCAGTGGGGAAAGCCTTGCGTGGGGACGGCGGGAGCTTGCATTCTCTGGGGGAGAGCTTTCTCCATCAGTAACGATAGTAAGCAGAAATAAACCGTGATATGTATAGGCACGTTATCCGACCCCCTCCATCCGGCACACTGTCAAATGTTTTTACTTAATGATTAGCCTTACCTTTTTTCGGGGGGGTTTTATTTTCGGAATAATTTTGGTTGGCCTGGCTCTGAACGGATCGGATTGTACCACCCCCCCCACCCACCCCCCAAACCCCCCTTGGAATTCACGACGAAAGCAGGTCTGCGACGAACGGGCCGCCGAGTACGACGAAAGCAGCAGCCCGACAACGTACGATCCCCGCTGCCGGCCCTGGTACCAAGACGCGGTGGAGGCCGGCGTCATCTTCACGAACCCCTACCCGGACGCCGGGACGGGGCAGCTCACGATAACCGTGGCCGCTCCGGTGTTCGACGGCACCGACGCGACGCTTCTTCGGGGCGTGGTCGGCATGGACGTGGACCTCTCGGACATTGAAAATTCTATCAAAAACCTGAACCTCATCGGGGACGAGGGGTACGCCTACCTGTTAGCCCCGGGGGGAAATGGAGAGGTGGCGGTGCACAAGGACCTCGAGACGCTCGACGGCACCCAGTACATCGCGGAGCTCGAGTCTGGAGTGGACGCCGAAGAGTTCGGTGCCATCGTCACGAAGATGAGCGAGGAGTGCGTGGGTTTGGAGATGTATTCCAGAGATGGGAGCACCTGGATGCTCGCGTGGAGTCACGAAACCGTCACCAGTTCGGATGGTGGGAGCAGCGTCTGCAGTAACGGGGGCTTCATATCGGTGGTTACCGTGAGCGAACCCGTTCTTCTCGAGGTGAGAGCGTGCGGAGCCGTGCTACAGAAGAGGGGAATGGGTGTATTCATTGTCATGCATGGCCGTTGCCGTAACCGTATAGCTATAAATTATCGCATCCCCACAATGTCGAGATGGAGCGCGCCGGGCTTTTGCCCAACTGGCAGACACATTGCTTGATTCAAGTGCGAAGCGCCGTGAGGTGTTCGGCGAGTCGCAAGAAGGGTGAGCTGGGAGTACCAATTGGTTTTCGGTTTCCTCGCATCAGATGCGCTATACCTCTCACCGACAAACCGATTTTGAGAAAAAGAGTGTGCACGTCGCCCACCCGGTGAACAGTCTTACTGGCTAGGCGCATCGCAACTAGAGTTTTTTTTGTTAACACTATGTAAGTGGAATTGCGAACATATTGGGCGGTTTCTCAGCTGAGGAAGCCGGTCTGTAAAAAAAGGTTGGGCCCAAAAGTAACCCCTCTAGGTATGGCTCTGCTGTGGAAAAAATTAGCGCGGAGGCGAAGTCAGATCTCGTTTACACGATACTTGAGCCTTGAGCCGCAGATATGATTTTGTGTCTTGCATTGCCGCGTAAGAGTCAATCAACTAACTCAGCTACAAAAAACTGCAGCCATGTGTGCTGCTACACGCCGCAGTTACTGTACACGGGCCATACGCGCATCACGGCCGCCAGCCTCGCGTGCACGGCGTATTGCGTTTGCTGGCGCTCTTTTTCACCGTCCCTCTGTGTGTCGCCTGCTCCCTGTCTTTGCTTTTTTTCCTTGGCAAGGCCTTCTCCAAGCTGGAATCAGAAGTCCCCAAGATAGTTGCCTTGGCAAGCGTGATCATGGCGCTGGTCGTGTTGGTAATTGGTTGCGTCACGGGGTGCATCGCTCGGGCCATCTCCGTCAGAATCACGAAGCCCGTGAACCAGCTCGCGGAAGTCGTGCACGCTCTCAACCGCATGGACTTCTCGCAGCAGGTATGTGTGCATTTAATCCTTTTGGGTCTCAGGTACATAGCGACCTAAAAAGTGACGAGTTCGGCCTTATTAGCATTCTATTGGTAGGAGAGAGCGTGTAAGGGCCGTTATTATTGAAAAGCGTTTCGTCCAGAATTTACAATTTTTGGAAGTTTTGGAAAAAGTTATCAAGATACGGAGGCTATCTCTCACAATTTGGGAAAAATTTCAGAGGGAAAAATCCCAGGAAAGTTAAATTTCAAATTTCACATATTTGGAAAAAAAAATCTAGAAAATCTGGAAGTTAAAAACATTGCGCGGAAAATAATCTGGAAATTCTGGAAATTCTGGGGGAAAAAAACTCTCCGATAACAGCCGCCCTAACAGCAGTGCAAGTATCAGCATGCAGCGCGGGTGTCGTGCAGCTCCTTACGTTTCAATTTGAAGCGTGCTACGATAGAGGTTCAGTAGCACTTTTCGGCTAAAATATTTCTGAACGACGGAGCTCCTTAACCCCTTTACTACCTCAAAAAAGTATCCCACACTATTTCCAAGTAGTTTTGTCCCCAAAAACCGTTTCCGGCTCTAAAGGGTTTAACCCAAAATCGTCGAGATTCCGTTTTTGTTTTGCAAAATATTTCGTTGTGTATCTAGGCCATGGGATGGTTCATCGGGTTAAAGCTCACAATATTTCTCAAAGGTGGTTTTTGGATGAGGTACAGAGCCCCCCAAGTGGGGGAACCTTAGAAAAAAAAGGTGCAACCCTATCGTAGCATGTGTCCTTGGGACACATCCCCTATCCCCCTGATCAACCGAAGATGCTTCCGTGTGGCCGATACTGTAATCTTCAACAATTTCGGACGCTTTCCCCCTCCCAAGTCTCAGAGAGGTTATCAATCTTTCGTTGTCTTCACTTACACGTTCAACGCTAAGCGCTTTACCTTGAAGCATGGCAAGGGCTAGTCGACCGCCCGGACGGCCATCGAAACTCCCCACCACATCGAAATCCCACCCATGGTATCGTGTGCCATGAAACGCTTAGCAGTTGGTGGTAGTCCCATGGTTGTTCCATATACTCGGCACCCACGTTCTTTATTGGCGCTGCATTCGAGCTTGCTGAGATAGAATTGTGGCTATGGCGGAGAACAGGCAACTTGGAGGGCTTCCACACTCTTCTATCAAAATCGCGAGGTATAAACCCTTACACTCTGAACGTTTGTAAGTTTCAGGATCGTTCCATATGATCGTTGGACGTTGGCCATGGAATGCGGAATCTACCGGTACCACTTTGGGTTAGCCCCGGCAAAGGCAGGGAAAGATGCACAGATCGAGCGCCATCCTCCCCGTCGTTATCTACTAGTAATAGACCTTCCTACCGATAAAAGGGTTGGTATGCGACAAGAGAGAGGCCAGTTCATCTAACTGTGACCTCGCGGGCGTGCCATCTTCGACTTACCAACCACTTTTTGTTTGCTGGTGCTGCAACCGAGGTTGCCAAGTAGAATATATTTGATAAACTTATTGAAATACGACAGCTGTGAGTTCGACCGGTAAAGCGGGTTATACCGAAAAAGTAACATTCATGGGGCTCCACAAAGCCGAGGTATCTTATATTTTGCGAACAAGTACTCGTAGGATTCATAGGGTTCCACAACCTTCTATCTATCGTGAGATATATAGCGATCCCCCCCCCCCCCCCTCCCCCACGCTTGCTTGTCGATCCTCCTTGTCTTGGTCGCGCCCGAACACACAGGAAGCAGGAACGTGGATGGTGAACGACGTTTCCTGCCCGGAGTTGGAGGAGCTCATAAAGGCGTTCGAGTCGATGGTAACCGTCGTCAAGTTTGCCAACATGTCCCTGGCGGGTGGAGATTTGGAACTTGCGAGAGAGAACTACGTTAAAGCACTCATCCTCTTCAAGAAGCTGGGAAATGACAGAGGGGTGAGCGCATGCATCGTGCGCCAGCTAAATATCGTCGAACTGTTGTTGCCGGGACAGCCCCTACAATACCGTGCACCGTGGTATATATCACTTCTCGGCGGTCAACTCTCAGATTATTTCAGGTTGGGTACCATGTTGTACTTCGATGTAGGGACCATGTGGTGGGTGGGCTTTGCTGCAGGCGATCGCGCGATTGCTTTTGTGTTAATACCCCTCGGTATCGCGCAGGCCCGGATGTGGTACACGCGGATGTATGCTACACCATATTGAAGCGATGTAAGGTCGCGACCTTTCACGCGCTCATTGCATTGTCCCGTCGATGCCTTCAACCATCGTCAGACCAACGCTAATGATCCCTGTGCTCCATAATTCACGCAGTATCTTCAGCTGGGTGTCGTTTCGTATCCCAACATTTCAGATGAACATCGTCAACAACAACCTGGGCAACGTCTACACCCTGCAAGCTCGGGAGCTCTCGGCCCAAGCCGCCGGCGAAAGAAACAAGGCCAAATCCGCGAAGCTCAAGAAACAGGCGCAAGTTTTGTACACCGATGCCGAAGCCAACTACCGTCTGGCGATCGAAGACGCCCGATTGATGTGCGCCGCGCTCAAGCAGCGAGACGAAGGCTCGACGCCGTTGCCGGTAGCGACCCACGCCCATTTTGACACGAAGGCCTTGGACGGCGGCGACAGCAAGTGCGACGATCGCCCATCCACGACATTGTCAGACGATGTTGAAGCTGGGGGCGCTAGCTCATCTCACTGCATTGATGAGGGTGACCTCCAAGCAGACGGCACGGTCTTCCTCCAACTCGCCAACCGCGAGTTCAACCTCGCGCTCTGCCTCGCCGCCAAGGTTAGCGACACCGCGAGTCGCAATCACCCAGAACCGGCGGCGATGAAAGAAATACGCGGGTTGATTCTGGACTGCGTCCAAGTTTCCGCCAACGCGAAGGACGGCAAGAGCAGCCAGAGGCAGTTCGAGTTCTTCCTCGAGCTTGCCTCTATTGAGCTTAGTCAGGGCGGGCAGCGGGCAGCGGGGGAAGCGATGGATGCCGCCGAGCGTGTTGTCGTCGACTACAGTGCTCAGCTGGGTGGCGACGACGACGACGACGGCGGCGGGGTATCAACAACACCCGAGGGGCAGTCGCCACCCGCGCCGATCGGTGTGCTCCGGCAGCAACTGCTAGCGACGCGCGGGGCCCTCTGTATCGCGGAAGACAACCCAGGGGCAGCACTCCAATACTGGACCAATGCCATTATCGAATGTGGCGACCGGATTGACGTACGCGCGGTGCGGTCTTCTCTTGAGGGACTGCGCGACCTGGTATTGAGCGGATATGGCGGCGGTCGATTCTCCTCGGAGCTTATCGTGGCACTCAGCTTGCCGGAGGGGAAAAGAGACACGGAATCGCTGACGCACGCTATCGACAACGCTTTGATCAGGCTGCAGCGCCTGGAGGCATCGGCGGGGGTTAGGGCGGCGAAAGTCGGCGGTGCCGTGGGCAAGACACAGTGGAAGACGAATGTGGACCTGTGTTTCGTGATGGACTGCACGGGGTCGGTAAGGAGGCATCTGCAGTAAACACAAGTATTTTAACGCGTGCTACGATAGAGTTAGCACTTGTGGGCCTTTTTTGTTTCTGAACGACGGGGCTCCTTAACCCCTTTAGCGCCGGAAACGTTTTTTGGGGACAAAACTACTTGGAAATAGTGTGGGATACTTTTTTTGAGTAGTGAAGGGGTTAAACCCAAATTCATCGGGAGTGTTGTTCTTATTTTGCAGTCTGATTTGTTTGTATACCTAGCCAATGGATACGTTGATTATGTTGCACTTTTCGTCTACTCAAAATCAGTTTTGTGGGTGAAGTACAGAGCTCCTAAAGTGAAGAGCCTCAGAAAAAAACTGGTGCACCTCTATCGCAGCATGTGTCTTTTGTTTGGTTTCACCGCTGGGGCGGGAAGTTTTTTCATGTTGTTTTTCAGCGATTTAAACAAAAGGGATTGTTGACTCTGAATGTTGTCTGATTTTTGCGTTGAGCCAACCATTGTCGGTATATGCTGTACGGATACATTTTTGTTTGAAGATTGCCAGAGCTTGCAGCGAATTGCCACTATGAGACGATTGCCCGCCATGTGTGTCGTTACTGTAGCACTCATCAAAAACACGCGATTCCGTGCACTGAAGCTGGTCAAATTTTTCGTTCAATATCTCAGATGCAAAGCTGGATCGATCAGGCGAAGAACAAGCTGATGGACATCATCGCGCAAGCCAAGAACGACGTTGTCAACCTCAATCTGCGAGTGGCCTTCGTTGGGTAGGTTTTATGCCGTGCCTGCTGCGCCTCGCGATTTTTCATGACAACCCTGGTTTGGCGTTTCCATATCGAGTTCCCGAATAATGCCGCTGCCTTGAAGGCAACCGAAGGCGCACATTGCGACTTCGCTTCTCTCGATTACCAGTACAATATGCCTATCAGAGAGACCCTAGGATGTGCCTTCTAGTTATTTCCATTAGATACCAGGTATATGTCTTAAGTGTGTGCGCGGCAATCGGTTTCTATCAGTCCTCTCATCGCAAACCCTCGGCATCCAACCCACTGATCCACAGGTACCGCGACTTCGGAGACAAGAAGCGATTCGAGGGTCCGTTCGATTTCTGCGGAGAGGATGAGCTTCCTGGGCTTCTCGCCAAGCTTCAGAAGATCAAAGCGTACGGAGGTAATAACCTGCAACGGCATGTTTCCGCGAAATGGTAACTGTTAATAATAACAACAACAACAACAACAACAACAACAACAACAACAACAACAACAACAGACGCGTGCTACGATAGAGGTAGCACTTTTGGGCATTTTTGTTTCTGAATGACGGGGCTCCTTAACCCGAAATCGTCGGGGTGTTATTCTTGTTTTGCATTCTGATTTGTTTGTATACCTACCATGTGGATTTGTTGATCGTGTTGAACATTTTGTATACTCAAAACCAGTTTGTGGGTTCAGTACAGAGCTCCTAAAGTGAAGAGCCTAAGAAAATAACTGGTGCACCTCTATCGTAGCATGTGTCAACAACAACAACAATAATAATAATAATAATAATAATAATAATAAGCGTTGCCGAACTGCTGTGGCGTTCCTGGTGCAGTACTACTACTAAGCACTGCCGAAGCTTCGTGTATGGTAAAGGGGCGTATGACGCGTTATTCTTAGCCTAGAAAAAGGCTTCCATCCGCAGAGCGCGTTCTACCGGGCAGGTCAGCTTTCCCTTCTGCTGCAGAAGGGAATAGCGAAAATTAGATGCACAACCAGGCATATATCACCGTGAATTGCCCAGATAGACAAGCAACTGACGTCGACCGGGGGGTACAGGCTTGGGCTTTGACAATCCGATATTCTACCTTTCCCTTTCGTTTGATTTTTCACCGCTTCGCCCCTTTCAGGCGATGACATCCCGGAAGATGTTGCCGGGGGGCTGAATCACGCTGTGGAGCTCTCCTGGAGGAGCCCCGTCCGTCTGTGCATCCTCATCGCCGACGCACCGTGCCACGGCCGGGTGTACCACGCCGGTATTCGCGACAGATACCCCCAAGGCTGCCCGGACGGGCTTGATCCGTCGAAGTTGATGTACACCTTGCAGGTAATAATCGAGACAGGCTTTCCTTGAATATTTGTATTGACAGTATTTGGCGGATGCCAATCATCGGACGGTAGTCACCTGACCCCGAGCAAATATAGTATACCGTCGGCGTGTGCACCAAGAGCGGCGGGTGGCCAGTTAACGCCCGTCTTTACGACGACGAAAACAAAATCGGGACGGCTGTACGTAGAGGTCATGCATGAGGTTACGTACGTAGGACAAACGTTCTGCTCACTTAAAGCATGATACCATTGACTACCGTATACAGCGAGGTATAACACCCCCACCCCCCCCCAGCCGCCGCTGCAGTGCGCCACGTAACATCAGAGGTACCAGTACGCCGAAATTCTAAACTCTTCTCTGGTTTGGGAGGTTTATCGTAAAATGCTCGAGATATCTACCACTGAAATGCTCCATGATTATTCGTATAGGGTTCTTTGCGACAGCAGCAGCATGTTTAGCTGACAGCACAGACAGATGGCAGTATGATACTGTTGTATGTATTCGACTGCTGTTGCTCCTCCTCCCTGCGCTTTGCTTGCGTGTTACGCCAACCAACCTCACAAAGCAGCAGGTGGCCACAAGGAGCAGCAGCTTTTTACTAGCGTCCGGAACGGAAGACGCCAGACAGAACAGGGGTTTGCATCCAGCAGGGGTCGCTGTGGGAGTCGGGGCTCGCGAATCACCAGCTAGGAGAGGGTTGTCTCAATCCTCACAGCTCAAGCAAGCCTCATCAAGTGTAAGTTTTGGTTCAAAGACCTCAACGCGGAGAGACTGGCCCACGACCTTGCTCGCTCGAGTGCGCACCTTTCAAGCTTATCTTGTGTTTGAAGCACTCGGCACTACTGCTATCGGAACGGAGGGGAGCGGCGTCTCCGGCGCCCATAAAACCTGGAACCAAGTCTTCTAGAATACAGGCAGTGTGAGTCTAGCACTCCGGCGGCGAGATGACATCGGGGAGAGTGTGCCACTTCAAGCTGGTGCTGCTGGGGGACACGGCGGTGGGAAAGTCGTGTCTGGTCGTGCGTTTCGTGAGGGACGAGTTCTTCGAATACCAGGAACCTACGATCGGAGGTATGCTATATATGAGTCGTACGTCGTACTTCGTATACGAAGCGCCGCTTTTAAACTTGTACCAGTACTTGATACAGTAGAGGACCTGGTTATAACGTATGATACCTGCAAACGCTATTTTTCGAGCTATGATACTATTAATACTGCTGTACATATCATGCATGTTTGTATTCGTATAGACTAAGTATCTGGTATTATACGAAGGCGTTACGTAAATACTTGCCAGTATATGAGGCAGTAGGTTGACGACCCATAACTGCAAGCGGGGTACGTATTAAAACTTTGCACATCTCCACCCTGCTCCCGCTTGGCGCCCTGATCCCACCCCGACCTGGTCCCACCTGGACCTGAGCCCTCCAAACTGACCGTAGGTACCAGTACACAATTAGGGCTCTTTACGCGTCATGACGCGACCCGCTTGTCGGGGTCAGCAGGTGGCCAAACCCTCACGGGTCGGGTCGGGTTGTTCAGAAGGTGCTGGAAATCTCAAGGGTCGGGTCGGGTCGGGTCGTGTCGGGTCACGAGGTGTTCAAATTATCGCTGGTCGCGTGGGGTCACCCTGGCCCGACCCGCGAGTTTCGACCCAACCCGCGAACAGCCCTGTAATTAGCCGCCAGCAGGGTCTCACCTGGCAGCGTGATGCCACCCCGACGTTATCCACCAAACTCGAGGGTGTCCACCGAGCGGCCACAGAGCAACAGGCAAAACCCAGCACTATACTATTAATAGTAAGAGAGGTAAATGAGGCAAGGCTGCGTCGTACTCGCAGGAGGTAGGCTGTGTGCGTTCGAAGAAACAAATAAAAAAAATAAAGAAATTCCGCCGCATTCAGAACACACCCACCAAAACCACCACACGACGACGACCGCGGCCTACTCAACAACACAGCTTGCGATGAAACAAGTCTCACGCGTTTAGTTAGCCCAAGCTCGCCCGCGCTCCTTTAGACGCCGAGTTTTGTGGAAATCGGCCACCTACAGCGTCTCGCAATCAGTGAGTTTACGAAAAGGTTTTGTGTGTGCGGGAGAAGTTGACCAATCAGAATCAACACGGATTAACAGAGTACTCGTTTAGCCGGGAGGGAAGGATGTTGAACCATTGGTGTAGTCATTGGCTCGTGTCAAGGAGGTGACGGAGCAGGGCCAGCGGTATAGGTCAAGGTGTGACACAGACTGGTTTTCATTCGGTGGCGCTGTCGCCTGCCTTCCTGTCGTTCGAGTTGGCGCTGGATTCGTGGGGCTTCGTCCTGGTGTCACAATGGTGTTGAGGTTCATCTCGTTGGGGGTCTGGTCTGGCGGTGGCGGAAGAGGAGAAAGCATCCGAGGCCATGGCTCGAGCTGCTGCGGATGCTGTGACCCTCGCGGAGATGGAGGCTCGTCGTGTGGCGGCTGCCGAGCAGGCGTCCCTCGCGGGCTCTGGGCCTCTGCTTTTCGCGGTGCCGGTAGAGGCTACGGCGCCGACCTCGGACGATCTTGCCTGGTGGAGTGGGGCTGTGGTGGCGGGATTCGACATGTCTAAGAGTGACATTCGCCTCCTGGAATCAAAGACTGACGAGCTGGCCTCCCTCCAGGTCGCGGTGGCCGCTGGCGCCTCTTCTTCCGCGCATCTGTAAACTACTTTGGACAGCAGTTCATGGACATCCACGCCGAGCTGCTGGACGCCTGCAGGCATGGAAGAGAAGGGATGCGAGGGAACGTCACATGAAAAATGACCCAGCTCGGCGACGAATCCGCGACGTTGAAGAAGACAAAAGTATTGGTTCGTTCGTGGGCGGATTACATCGGATGTCATCGATACTCCGGCTGGTCTGCAGTGTATCGTGGGCGAGGCATCCCCCGACTGGAAAATCCTATTTTATATGATAGAAACCCAATTCAAGTAATCGAAGATTGGGCATAAAATCAGCGTAGAGGAAGCTGTTGTGCAGGGAAAGGACCCTGAGGCCCACAGGGCACCCACCCAGCCATCCACCGGGGTCGAGGGCTCCAAGACTCATCTTTCAACACTCCCGTTGGGACCTCCTTCCGCGGTGCTCGGTTTAGTGAGAACTGGTCAGCGATGCTAGGATGTCTGCTCTCGATGCAATGACAAACATTAGAATTTCGAACCGCAGCAAAGCCACCAAAACCACCGCAACACAGCGACCGCGGGAAACTCGTGACGGCTTGTGACGAAACAATCCCCACGCGTTAGCCCCAGCCCGTCTGGTTCTGTAGTCGTCGACTTCGGCCATCTACAGCTCTCGCAATCAGTAATATAGGCCGCCGGCAGGCAGTACACCGCAGATAGAGACAACAGACAGACTATTAATAGTGAATAATGGAAGCCTGTACGTACGCACCCCGCAATGAAGAGGCTTTTTTTTTCCCACACGGCAAAAAACGTCGTCATTGAAACCAGCATACACACTAAAAGGGTGTGCAGAGTTTCGTTTATAGACTCGGTGTGCAATTAGCGCTCCCCGATTTGACGGACTTTGCCTCGTGAATGCAGCCCACCTTCCCACTCGCTTTCTCCCTCCTCTGCTCTCACGAGCCTCTGCTCTCACGAGGCTTTTTAGGTCAGCAACAAAAAGAACTTCACCTGTTACGGGGGACCATAGTTAATAGGACCTACTGTAGACACAATAGGACCTACTGTAGACACCAAAACCTATACATTTC
>JAYJME010001241.1:0-17250 GCA_036873775.1 Costaria costata
TTTCGGTAGTCTCGCACCACCCAAGTCTGCGATGTCTGTGTGGTGGAGGTGGTACTTCTGCTGCGACCGCGTCGGTGTGTAGTCCTTTAATTGTGTGTACATACTGCTAATGACAATAATCACACTATTAATACTGTGTAGTTCAAAATTATTACGGCATTTCATATACTACTGTAGTGCCGAGTAACCTGTGCTATTCATCCATGTAGCAGCAATCTCCACTTTGCCGCGCGGTTGGAGCCAAACCACTATTACGTCACTCGTGCTGGGCAATGCCATATTTGGTGCAAAAATCATAAAATAGCAACAACGGCAGCAAGAAGAGCAGCAGCAGGGGCAGCATATTGTCAGCGGTAGCAGTACCAGCAGCAGCAGCACTGCAGCAGAATCAGCACGGCAGCAGCTACTACGACAGCAACACCAACAACAGTTGTGTGGGGGGTAGCACATCGCCGGCACAGCGGCAGCCTCAGCGGCAGTAGTAGTAGTACTCAACTCACAGTATGTCGGGGGCAAGCTACTATCATGATACTATTACAGGCTGGTTCACGCAAGAACCCCCAAATTTTGTCAGCTGCGAATGTCGATCGCAATATCTACTCGAATGTGACATATTTGGTGTCATACTAACCGCCATGAACACTGGAAGAGGGTGACATAGCCAGTATTTTTGTTAAAACAATAGGGCTGGCGGTAGCGCCGAAAATGTGTCCGGCCCAATCACAGGCCTTCAAAGAGGTCCATAACAATAAGGCGTCCCCTGAGGAAGAAAAAAAAACAAATCTGGGCGAGCCGCTTCCAAGTGCTTTGAGGGATGTTTGTACAAATTTGCACGCAAATATTCGAAGAACTGACTGCGTAGGACCAATATTATGTAATATTGAACGCCCAACATCGAATAAATACTGAAATCAAGTAATTACCAGGCTAAGTCGGAAGTTTGCACCTTCACAGCACCAAAGACCAAATGTCCACGCCGTTTTTGAGAGTTGGACCCTGACATTTTGCACACGTGTTCGATGTGCCCCTGCCTAGCGCGTGATGAATGGTTTTTTTCTTCTTCTTTTGTTTGCTGGGTATTTCGAATCTAAGACCCAAACTTCCAAAAACAAATACGAAAACCGAAATATCTGGCGAAAAGAAAAGAATAAAAAACATTCCTTAACAGTTCGGCAGGGGCACATTAAACACGGGTGCAAAATGTCAGGGTCTAACCAGGTCTATCTCTCAAAAATGTCGTGGATATTTGGCCCTGAATGAATGTGGGGGTTCTTGCCTGAACCAGCCTGTAACTAAACCCTAACCCTATGGTACTATTAATAGTCACTGCTCGTACACGGGAACTCTTTGACTGTTTCATTTTCCGGACCCCCTCAATAACCATGTACACAATATTTCAGGAACTCCTCTGTTACACCAAAAATACCCAGATTCGCACAAGGACAATGCGGAGGACTTGAGTCGGCCCAAGCACACTCATAGAAGAGGTGCAGGAGGTTATCCGGCAGGCGTCGACGCCCGTGGCGTATTGGAGAGCCCCTCAGAGCGTTCGCCGGCAACGAAAGACTTTGTGGTTGCAGGTATGGAAGTTAAACAATAAAAAAAAATGCAATCCGGTGAGAAGAGTTGCCGGTGAGGGGCCCTTCTAGAGGGTAGCCAGCTAATTAGAGCAGTGTGACTCATTTCAAGCTTGGCAAAGTCCACACGACGAGTTGCTGCAAGCGCCCGGAAGCGTGGTGAAGTTATCTATGCCGCTCCATAGAAACCGTCCATGCCTTCATCAGCGATGTGACGGTCTGGCATGATACGAACATGGCCTACTTCATTCGGAGCACACTCCAACTGACACGCAAACATCAAGGATTCTTGACATTGAAGGTAGAGCGGACTGCTGTTGTCACTTTCCTTCCCGTTTTAGCCGGGTTGAGCCCGTTTGCGCTCCCCATCCCCACACGAACTCCCATACACGAGGGATGCTCTTTCTGAAATTTGAAATCCTCATTAATAGGCGAGTGGGAATGAGGAGCTTTACATATTACCAGTATGTGTTGTGGAGCCCGGGCTCATAATTATCGCAAACAACACCAGCGTAGCAACACAACAACACAACAACAACAACAACAACAACAACATACCAAAATTGAAACCAAGCCTCTCGAAAACAAAAGGTGTTGCCGAGAATAGGTATTCGAACATGTCGACCCTAACCAGCAATTGCACCCATTGACCTACTTAGTCAGTTTCGTTGATAGCAATGAGGTAGTTTTTCCATAAAGACACATCAAACAACTCTGCTAGCACATCATCAGTAGCTTGATGTTGTTCCAGGTAATTAAGGATATTCACCGATGTCTGTCTTGGCGAACCCAACACGGCTTGCTGCGCGAGCCGCGCAGATCGCAGATGTGCTAGGCGGCTCTATAGAAACAGTCCGCGCCTAAATCGATGCTGTATACGTCTCGCTCGGTGCCAAAACGTCCAACTCCAATCGGAACACACTCGCGTAGTGCCGCACACACAACCGTCAACACGGCTTGGGGTGGAAAGTCTTGCAGCCCATCGTGACTTTCTGCTATCGTTTCAGTGGCGTTGAGTCCGGTTGCTCATCCCCGCCAATCTCTGCACCCCCACACCCGACAATTCCAGACGTGGACTCCCATTAAAAAAACAGGAGTACTCGTTGCGCTTCGCTCTCCTCCGATCCATTACTCCTTACTACAAGGGCCGTTGCCGGCGGCCTGGACGGTAGCCGGTCGCCGGCTCACGTGCTGCCCAAGGTATATTTGCAGCGGTGTACCAAAGGATGGACCTTCGACGCAACAGCACGAGTTGAAATGGAATGGTTGCGACACACTAGACAAAACAAGTGGTTCTCCTTACGTATAACATTTGAAGATAGGTTACCAACCGCAACACCATTCGAAAATGGCATGCTGCTTCTGACGCGCTTGCAACACAACAATCAAGAAAATTCGTCAGCGGACTATTTATAAGGCCACCTTGCCTACTTTACCTCTCCGCTTTGGTAGCGTTTGCCACACCTTTGGAAGGTATCTCGTCTGGTCATCAAAGAGAAAAGCAACCATCACCAGCAACAAGTAAGTCAATCAACTCCTACAGCAGCATCACATTGATACGCACACCGCGTTAATATATTTTGTTCTCAGGGAGTAGGTGATCAGCCCGAAATCGGAAAGCTAATCCACGTGTTCATCTCCAGCCGGACATAACTACAGAGATGCGTTGCCCCCATGTTCTTCGCCTTTCATCATCATTAAACCAGAAAGCCTTGCTCTGAGAGTCCCGCTCCAGGTGACAACGGCTGAGATTGCCCCACTATTACATTCGCAGTTTTGACGATTTGTTTGGTAGGGTATACACCTGGGATTATCAACCTACGACCTACGAATATATCATACCCTGGTACGTAAATTACTGCCCCCCAATACTGTATCCTTCATAATTTCACAGTTAGGGATCGATACACCATACCCAAATGTAGTCGAGTAGATTGTTTCGAATAGCGGACGATACCCTCCGTATTCCCCCGGGTATCAACTCGAGATAAACCCGGCATTGACCCGAGTATAACGACCAACAGGGATATTTTATCCGTGGCCCGCAGTACTACACCCGTCATAATTGTCACACAGTGTGTGATAGATACAATACGTATACCCGAACAGTCAGGTGGCTTTAGTATTCAACGCATGACATACCCGCAAAATAACTACCCTCTCGAACACGCCGTGGTTTGGGCCATTGTATCGCAAAAACACTCGAATCGAAAACAAGGGGGCAACAGAACAAATGCCCAGCACCGACTCTAGGTAAAGCAATGTACACGTTGAAAACATTTCCCGATATTTCTCAGCTCACGTCCCGATACTCTCTGAAGCAGGGGGCACGGTAACGCCAGCCTACTCCTCGTTGCCGTCGCTCCAATCTCGCATTCGTTGGTTTCGGCTCGCAGCCCCCCAAAACCTATCGCACGGGAGACGCGTGCTACGATAGAGGTTGCACTTTTTGGCTTTTTTTTGTTTCTGAATAACGGAGCCCCTTAACCCGAAATCGTCGGAAGGTCATTCTTGTTTAACTTTATGATTTTTGCATTGCCTAGTCCATGGGTTTGCTCATCGGGGCGCCTCCCAGTTTTACTCAGAAACAGTTTTCGGGTGTGATATGGAGCTCCTCCATCGTAGCATGGGTCGGGACAGGCCTTCCCTACTCCGGCCTTCACAAACGGTGTCCAGTACAACTCCACTACGAATATGAACTCTCCCCGCGCCCAATCAGACACGTTCGCTTATAGCTCGCACGCTATGCTCAGGGGTGTGGAATCGCCATGCGATAATCGTCTATCTTCCCTTCCCGTTACTCTAAATAGCTCATAGACGAACCCCACGACCCAAGCGCGTTCGTGGTTTCTGTGTTTCTTCTAAATCTTCTTCTTCCAGTCCAATAGGCATGCCGGGCCTTACGGGTTCCTCTATTACGCTGTTCCCCCCCCCTCTTGATGCATAGCATAGGCCAATTGCCTCTGCCACTACCGCAATAATCATTACGACATGCCCTGCTACGAGTACCCCACCTAATACCTGTTGACTCTGGCTTGACTCCTGGGACACATCCACCCTCAATAGCAGTACGTCAAACATGCTGAAAAAGATAAGGACGTGTCCAGAACGCGATAGCCACGTGTCGGACTCGGACTGGTAAGGTGACAGCACCTCGGACACCACGAAGAAGAAAAACGAATTGATGATCGTAATCGCTATTTGCGCCGTATCGTTCGGGTAGATAAAGACGACGACCCCCGTCATCATTACGCGCCTTCCACACTCGACAACCTCGTAGTAAAAACGGCTGGGTCGATACGGAGCCCATAGGCTAGAGATCGACTCAGCGGCCGCCTTGTCTGCTCCAGAGTTGGACAGGACGTCGCGATTCATGTACAAAACGATGACAAATAGGAGCGGGATTCCCACGGGATACACACCGATCATGATCGCGGCGTACACTTGAAGGGCCCTATGCTTGGCGTCCGTGCAAAGAATTCGGTAGTCCGCTCGGAGATACGTTTCGCCGTCGTCAAGAGAGTCGCAGGCAAACATTCGGAACACAGTCGATGACACTGTCGAATATACGAAAAAAAGAAGCAGGAGCACAGCAGACAAGTGCTTGTTGCGAATCTTCCCCAGTATATTGTCGCCGGACCCAGCATTCCTGCGCAGAGCGACCGCGTACGTCATCGCAAGCAACCCAAGCGCCGACAACGGCCAGATTGTGCCGACGAGAAGCCGGTCGTGGAAGTCGATGCCCAGCCACAGACATCCAGCGGACATGACGAACCCGAGATCAAGGTTGATGATGTTGAGGACGCTCAAAAACGCTTGGTACACACCTGGATAAGTGACGTTGGCCACAGATGCAAACTGTACGCAGGCCGACACACAGCACAACAGGGGTGTCAGACATATACGCACGTGAGCAGCATTACCTTCTATTTCACTTGCAGGCGATTCACTAGTATGCTAAACATCCTCTGGCAACTTTGCAGTTGAACAACACAACAGTCTGATGCGGACTGCAGATACAGCGTGTTTTTATCCCATTCAGCGGTCAAGTATAAAACGGAAGGGTGCACTGTACTTCCTTGCTCTTGAACAACAACTTTCAAAGGGAAACACAACCAAACCGGCAACCCCTCCAACCAGGCACCGGTAGCAGGGCTTACCTGAGTCAAAATCTGCCAAACCACGACAATGATTTTGAAGGCCTGAAGGGGAACCGCTCGAAGTATGATGCGGTGGATGTAGATGCTCCTCTGGTCGTCGAAGTTCGTAGACACTAAATACGCCGCGAACGCCGCTACCGCGAAGCCAACAATGGCCACGGCAATAACTGTGAATGCCATTACCCAATGGCGTCTTGATGGCGAGCACCGCGAACATGTGGAAGACAGAGATGGGGAGTACCCACTTTGACACACGGAGCAATCTGCATGAGGGGAGCACAGGGAACGAGGGTTGGTTGGGTGTTTGGAACCTGCTGTAGTGTGCCCGGTAACACGGTAGGCGTGCGTTACTCTTTCTTGGCGGTCGCTTAGCGGTCACTCACATGGTCCCATGTACCCGTTGTCGCAGAAGGTTTCCCCACCTGTCTGCCCCCCCCGACACGCGGCCTGGTTGTAGCACGCAAGAATAATGGCACTGTCCGTCGTTGCTCGCCAGAACCCACTGTCAACACTGAGGGTTTCCAGTGTGCTACCAGCTTGATTGGCGGAGGTGTGTTCCAACGCAGTCGAGCAGGTTGGGTCGGAGTTGCTGTTATCTACGGTGCAGTTGTCGCACTCGTTCCATGTTGGACATCCGACGCATACCCTCTGATAGCGCGGAGTGCTGGAGCCCTCCTGTCGATGAAAGACAAGGTGGAGATTGGCCTAGCATTGATGAGTATTTTTGGCGTGGAAGCCCACACTTCGAAAGGGGGGGTACACGATCGCGCAAGGACCAGAGCCGGTGCGTGCGAACGGTTCCTCCAACGTCCAATGTACAGAGGTCTATGAATGCAGAGCTGAGGAAAATAGCAAACATCAGGAGTCCCTAGTACGGAAATCTGACGTGCAACAGCAGTTGCCTTACTCTCCCATAATACACGATGCGTTTATGCTTGCTTTGCAGTCATGTCGGTGACTGCGTCTGCTGTGTGATCCACTACAAACTGTGAGTTCATTGTCCTGGGAGCCCAGCCTAAACCAAAGACAAAGCCACCCTCAGGACAACTGCGGTGTCACTCTAAGTTTGACGCTCTGCTGTGTCATGCATACCGATCGCAGATTCAAGGGGGTTTGTGTTCAAGGGCTGATTGCAGAGTGCACGTACAATGCTCTTCCGACATACCGGGACCCCGCGTTCAAAATTGACCGTTGAAGATAGATTTGACGCACAGGATACTGTGCCCCATGTACATAATCACCCTGTCACGTGAAGACGCAGCCAGGGGGAACATCGCTTGGCGTGCTATCGACATGATACGGGAGACACGGACCTACTACAATTGTTGCAAGCAGTGTAATTCCTCCCGTAACTGCGACGACCACACAGCGGATTTCATCACGAACTCCGCTGGGTCCTACGGTAAGGAGACGAAGATAAATGCTGCGGCAAGGCAGCATCCAAGGGCACCGCTGGGTGGGTGTGCTACCTGTTGCTCAAGACCGCCTGTCACAGCAATGCGGACTGTTACGAGCTGGCGGTGCCACGCCTGACGAAGAACGGCGGCCCTCACATCGCCTGTTTTTCGTTGTGTGTTAGGTCGTATCAGGGCGCCGCTGCCCAGATATTGTCCCTTAATGGCGATGCCGACCTCCACAAGGGCTTCGCCTTCCTGAGACAGGCGACTGGCAGCGACGGGCAGGATTGGCAACCCGATTAGGACCGGGCAACCATGATAGGTTCCAGTGGCACGTCGGAAAATATCTGGCAACAAGCTGCACCCAGGGCTGCCGCACGACACGAAGAATGCCAGACGCTGGACGAGCCGACACCCGTTTCGACCTCAGGTAATAAGAGCTTTTTCACGGCTGGAACTAGTAGCGTCTGGAGATACGTAATATACCATGCAGGCCGGTCTGTTGCAGCTCGCATTTCCACCACGACCGTTCAGCGACCGGGACGTAACCTCTTTCCACAGCAATGAAACCCGGTGTAAGTATCACCCTTGACACGGAACCCTCCCTCCCTTGTAGACCGACAGGAACGCTTCGCGTCCACTGCACCATCACGTGGAGAACACGGGTCTGCGCTCATACGACGTTTTTCTCTGCGGGGGAATGGGTCCGATGACATCCGCGCCTGCAGCAGTCCGTGCAGCACACGTTGGCTCCAACTCCAAGAGAGGCGAGTACGAGCCTGTTCCGAAATCTCAGCATCCGACAGTCACACGAGCTACACCTTAACCGCAATGCCCTAACGGAAAAGGGTATCTCAACGAGCTTGGAAGATGCTTGCGGCCACGAGCAGGGATACAACACATCACAGAAACGCCCCGCAGGGTGAGTCTACGGTTTTTGAGACGGTATGCCTACATGAACAAATCAGGGACATTCGGCATGCGGTCACGGACTGGCTCTTGGAGTAGAGCGGGTAAACACCAGCTGGCGGAACGTTATACAAAGCGGCTGGGACGTCGTCACCACCGGCTAGCACACACTCCCCTTGCAATGAAAGGTCCTCGACATAGGCTGAAACACCACCACCACTAACCGCGGACGTGTCACTCCCATACGCTAGTCGTTTCTCTCCGCGTCGCACCTTATACTTCGTTTGGGGGTGCACAGGATACGCAGCATTACGCCGTCACCAGTACGACGTATCTCAGAAATATGGAAGACACCTTCGACAGCGTGCTCACCATCACGATATCAGCCTCTGGGACCACCAGAGCAGCATCTGGGGTTGACAGAGCGTCGTTGAACAGGATCGCCGGAGCGTTAGTGGCTGAGTTCGCCAAGATAACCATCTACTGGAACCGTCAAGAAATCATCGCTTGGGGTCGCCAGAGCATCAGCACTTGAGATCGCCGGACTATCGTCGCCAGGGATCGCAGGAGCATGTTCACCTGGCCTTGTCGGAGTACCATCGTCTGCCGTCACCAGAGCATCAGCATCGGGGCTAGAACGAAGGCCCAAACTGCATACGGGTCGTTCTACGATAGCCCCCCCAACGTTTCTTTGACGAAATCTCCGGTTTTGAAAACAGCTCTCGGCGCCGTATCTCCTGAAAAACGGTGCCCCTGACCACCTCAACGTGGTCGTTCGATACTCCTTCGCAAACAAAAAATTATTGGAAGATTTGTTTTTCATAGAATCCTTCCTCGTGTCGAACAGCCATAGAACGTTCGTTAAATAATTGTTGGTTTGGGGGGGGGGTATCGTAGAAGCAGACATACTGGTAATCAACAGTGGGGGGGTGGAGCTGACGATGGCAGCCACCTGGCAAAAATTGGGTTGAGTAGAGCATCCCAACTCTCGCAGATCTTGGTCAAACTGGGGCTCACGCCCTACTCTATGTAAAAGGACCAATCTCATATCTACCGGACGAACACGGCCGTCTGTAGCACCGAAGTTGAGCCACGCTCCTTCACCAAGTATATGTATTGCGGGATATTTTGGTGCTAAGGGGCTGACAGACTTATTTGATTCCTCAGCTAACTGGTCAGTAGAGAGTTGTTCTTCGAAAGGAAGCGTTTGACACCCGGTATATATATATTTATGTTGCAAGGTAACATGGGTCGAGCACATGTAGCTAGCTAGTACACACACCAGCAGCATTACTCGATGCGTGACGGAGCAGCAAGTATACACAGCAAGCAGTTTGTGACACGTATACGATTTACGCCCATATCAGAAGTGCATCAAAATATCAGCCACGCACGAGTTCGGCTGGTCTGTTTGGCTTACGATTGTTCGCCAGAAAAGCCCAGACAGTCGGCTGGAATGATGGAGTAATACGTAGAAATATAATCTTCATATATGGTCTGGGGTCTTGCGTTTTGCTTATTTGGCAAGGTATTTTTGTATGATATATTTATGGACAACTGCGAGCACGGCCTCCGTACTCCGCTCGCTCAACCATCATAATCGCACGTGTTCTCCACGAGTACGGGCAATTCACAACATTTGGTGCTGGGTCGCCAGTACAAGATGTTCCCAGAATTCTGGCTGACACGAATTCACCCAGCACTGAATCGGGCGTTCGTCTCTCTCTGACCTGCATGTCAGCTGGTTATCAGCGACGATCTTGATCATCACTGATACCGGCGATACGTATCGTAGCCAGTAATCCCCTTGGAGGTTCACAGCATTACAAAAACATATACCGTCGCGATCACCGCAATGAAGCGATGCATGGCAACTCATTTACGCACCTCAAGAAGTTCTTCAAGAAACTCTCCTTGTTCGCAGGAAAAGACGTTGCCGACGAAGTAGGAGCCATTTATCTCCACCGACCCGACGGCGGAAACAGCGAGGCCACTGTTTGACGCCATGTTCGAGACGAAGGAGCACTCGTGGATGGTTGCTGCGCCACCGATCCGTAACGCACCCCCAACATCTGATACAGGAAAGTTGGGGCGCCAAAACGAGGGACGGGTCTGATGCGTACGGCATGAATCCTATGTCATTTAACGCAAGGCACGGCCACGAAGGTTAGGATGCAGCATTGAAAGGGTCAGGGAATCTACTGCACAGGCGTCAAGAGTGTGCATGTGTGGCGCTGTAGAGTTACATCAGACGCGTGCTACGATAGAGGTTGCAAACTTTTTTTTTTTCTGAATTCCGGGGCTCCTTAACCCAAAATCGTTCGAATGCCATTCTTGTCTAGCAATATGCTTTTTTTACATGTCTAGTCTATGGGTTTGCTCATCGGGTTTCCCTTTCAGTCTACCCAAAAATCGTTTTCGGGTGTGTGATAAGGAGGTCGTAAGGTGAAGACCCTCCGAAAAAGAATGGTGCTCATGTATCGTAGCATGGGTCATCACACCTGCGGAGTTGTCCTCGAAGTGTGAGGAAACGATAGCTGCTTGCCCAAACGCTGTTTCCACAGCCCCTCCTGTTTCGGTGGCGGTGTTGTGGAGGAACTGGCATCTCAAGAACACCGTCGGCGAAGCCTCCAGCTCGTTGCCGTTGCCTGTGCCAAACGTCGCAACCGCACCCCCAATGCCTGCCGAGTTAGATAGAAATGTAGCCCCCTCAACATACTGACCGTCGTTATTAGCAGATGAAAATATCGCTCCCCCATTGGCTGAAGCGGAGTTATTAGCAAACGTCGTCTCGCCGGAAATGTCGACATACGATCCTTCGTCGGACAGATACCCGTAGATGCCTAGCGCTCCGGCGTTCCCAGTCTCAGCAGTATTATTGACGAATATCGTTGTACCCTGGCAAAATATGTTGCTGTTAACCGTGCCATAGACCGCGCCACCGTCCAGATAGGCAACATTGTTGCTGAACGTGGTGTTGCCAGTCCAAGCGATGGTCGAGTCCCACAAGAATATCGCTCCTGCTCTATCGGCGAAGTTCCCCATGAACGTTGTTACACCTGTCCAGGAAGCGCTACAGTTGGTGTGAACATCCAGACCACCTCCAGTTCCAGGGGCCGTATTGCCTACGAAGGTTGTAGTGCCGCTCCAAGAGGCAACGGAAGACCCGAATATAAATACCCCACCGCCGGCAATAGCGGAGTTGTTCTGAAAGGTAGTATTGCCTGTCCAGACCGCGTCTGAAATCCACATAACGTATAACCCGCCACCCCAAAAACCGGCGTTGTTGTTCATGAATACTGTATCGCCATCAAACAGAACGGTTGACCACGATTGCACCATGACCCCCCCTCCATTTTCCGCAGAGTTGTTCAAGAAGGTTGAGACGCCTTTCCAGGAAGCGTTCGAGTAATCCTTCACAAATACGGCGCCCCCGTAACAATCGGCCTCGTTATTCATGAAGACTGTATCGCCGTCCCAAGAAACTGACGATGAGGTCTCGGCCGTGATTGCACCTCCGTCCTTGTTCGCGTAGTTGTTGCTGAAGATGGTGTCCTCCCCCTGCCAAATGACAGACGACGAGTACGCGTATATCGCGCCTCCATACGTAGCAGTGTTCGCCGTGAATGTCGTCTTGCCCCCCCCAGGCATTTTGGAAGACACGTTCGCGAATGGCGCGCACTCACAGCATTGGTTTGAGTTCCCAATGGAGGCTGTCTGGCATCCCCAAGACACAGATGATGAGCGCTCGACCGTCACCGCGCCTCCATAATATGAAGCATTATTCTTGCTAAATTGGGTATCTCCACCATCCCACGAAATCACAGACGACGAGTCGGCGTACATCGCGCCTCCAGACCAAGCGGTGTTCTCCGTGAAGATCGTCTTACTGCTCCACGATAGGCTCGAAGATTCATTTGCGAATACTGCGCCACCTAGATCGGATGCCGAGTTGTTGCTAAAAACCGTCGAGCTGTTCCACGACACCGATGACAAGCCAATCACCAGTAGCGCCCCTCCGTAGTGCTTAGCCTGGTTGTTGCTAAACATGGTATCGTCCCCACCCCACACGACAGTAGACGATTTCGCGTGTATTCCACCCCCGTACCAGGCGGTGTTTTCCGTGAACGTTGTTTTTCTGCTCCAAGATATTTCCGACGACTCGCCGAGAAACACAGCCCCACCGCCAAACTTGGCGGAGTTGTTCGCGAAGACCGTCGCTCCATCCCACGAAACATGTGACGAGCCTTCAACCATGATCGCACCTCCATAGTATGAAGCATTGTTATCGAGAAACATGGTGTCCTCGCCGTCCCACTGCACTGTAGTAGACGAGCCCGCATAGATCGCGCCCCCATAGGAGGCGGTATTTGACGCGAACGCCATGTTGCCGCCGAACGAAACACTGGATTGTCCCGTGGCGTGGATAGCCCCGCCGAAATCAGCATCACCTTTGGCGAGAACCATATCCATTACGTGCAAGGAAGATGCACCGTCGACCGCAAACAGTTGTGTGGCCTGGTTTCCATCGGCGGTTGCATCTGTTGTAGCCCCAGTTATGTTGAGAGAAGTGCCTTGCGTGATGTTAATTGTCTGGGAAACAAGGATGTCTCCGAACCACCGCACGGTGAATGAGCCGTTCGAGCACTGGAGCGAAGTCGCGAGAATAGCTGCGTCGTCGGCCGTTGCTACAAACTGTTCTTGTGTCTCAGAGGGGCAAGGGAGAAGCGCTTGGGCCCACGCAAACGCCGCAAGGAGGCTCAAACACAAGACCTTGAAAAGGGCACCCGGCAGAGACCTGATCGTGTCAATACATGCAGTGTGGGCGTGCACGCTGCGTTACGGTCAGTCAGAATCGAGCAAACACACGCTGGTAGGACACAGAGTAGAGCCCCTCCGACACATGCCAGCACTGAAATAGGGGGTTGAGCCTCAACCGGCGGGCGCACAGTGCGTATATTTAGCGACATGGCTGTCACGGGTTGTTGGGGGCCTCATTTCTACTTCAAACATATTTGATCTTGGACAGGGGCTCATGCTGGCAACGGTGTTGCATACACCTTGGGTTTGGAGGGTCAAATGGTGTTCAAATGTCGCATTTATTGTGGAAACCCCCCAATATGTCGTGGCCGTATCTGTGCGGGCAATCATCCAGACCAAGGCACTACTCCTTATCACTGACCTGTCATTGGCGGCTTGAGCGCGGCGAAGCGAACGCATCCCAGTGTCTGGGGGTCAGTGTTTCTGCGAAATGCAATCGGCGGGCAAGTAGATGTCGTCTCGTAAGGTGTCAGCCGCGGTACTCATCGTTTATGACAACCTTACACTCTGGGACAAGGCAATTTAGTGAAATATTCGGCGTGCTCGTGTACGGTGACAATGAAGTGGAACGAGAAGCAGTTAAAGATGTTGCCTCTGATTCATACGGTACAGAAATCGCTCCTCGTCTACGGCAGGCTGTGACCCAGCTGCTACAACGTGCTCTAACCCTCACCACGTGCGTGTAGCCCGTGAAGGACGATTTGCCAGGTTCGACCTCGGCTCAACTTCGTAAACGTCGACGAATTGAAAACGCCGACCTTTGTCGGGATTGTCAGGGCTGAGGGAAGGGAGTACTGTCTCCAGTAACAAACGAGTTTCTGCACTAAACTCAATCAACTTACCGGTGGCCAGGTAAAACATGAAACCTGGCCAAACACTGCAAGTTATCTGTCATTCTGAACTTGGTAGACTTGACAACCATTTTCCCCGACAAAACAAAAATTAGATGAAAACTAAAACCGCGTTCCACCTGTAGGGGGGTATTATGTAAGAAGGACCGTTTCCCGCACCCTGTTTCGAATGCGTGTCTTAGTGTCCCGTGTAAACCGACGCAAAAAAAAGGCCCAAACGCGGTTGTCTTCGTGTACAATCTCTTTCTGATCACAGGTTTGAGTAAAATTGTAGAGATCGTTCCGTGGACTGCCCAAAACCGACGTGAAACAATCATTCTTAAGAGTGCACATCCGACGACAGGAGAAACATGTTTACGCACGTTTATCGGAGATAAAGAAGCCCAAAAACCATTTAACCAGAATCCGAGCTTCACACGAATACTTGCCTCGATATCAGCCATCTTGCTGCTTTACAGGATATTTAGATCAAGTGCCCCACCCCTGAACACGTTGTGACTGCGCAACCCATGATTGTTTTTCTGCATGGACCAACAAGGCGATCTCGGGTATCGCAGGCGAACCAACTGCTCCAGGAAATCACCTTTTTTTGTATTTCTATTCTTTCACGAGGAGTAGAGTTCTTTAACTTTGTGGATCTGAATGTTTTCCCCCAAGTCTGCAGGTCAGGGTGGAGCGCCCGGCGCATGGTGTTACTCGGACATTGCGGATGTCCAATGTTTCGGACGTCATCTCTTACCGGGGCGGGTAGTAGGACGCACGGCGAAAAGGGAACAGGGTAGAATGTTGGCGTGGAAGACGACGTGGAGGGGCTCAATAGCTCGTACAAAGAATCGTCCACCCGGGCACAGACGGATTACAGCAGCCGCGCTGACAAAACTCATCAGCGTGTTGATTAAACTGCAGACGGCCTGGCTTGTAGGCAGGTGTCCACGCCGCCTCGGGGAGTGAGGCTATCAACAACTCGACACCCGATATTGCCAGACGCGACAATCCTGTCATGTACTTTTCTCGCCGAATTGATGTTCTCGTCTACCTTGGACTGTCGCCTTTTTGAACTAGCGATCACAAGAGCCCAGAAATCCACTGTGTTTTCTGCCATCGGCTGTGGCCTGCGAATCAACTTGGAAACGACCCTGGTCAGGCGTGCGCGATCGAGAGTGGTGACACCGCTTAAGCGACGTGGCTGCCCGATTCTTTACACGCGCGGTTACAAAACCGGATTGTTTTCCTGTTTTGCGAAAACATTGCAGGATTATTTTTCAGGGTCGTACGTTTTTCTTCTCTGCTGTTATCATCGAGGTCCATCAAGAGACGACCTTTTAATAATGCAACCCACCCTAAGATCGACCGTTGACCACAAATTGTATAGGTTTAGTCCGAAATTCGATGAACAAAAGGCGTTTTTTCGGGAAAATGCGAAACAATGAAACCCCTTGAAAGAGTGGCGGGGGGAGAGGAGGGTCGTTCCCAGGGTCATGCACAGGTCATGGCCGATCGCGTTAAACGCAGAGGGTTAATGGGCTCTCTTGATCGGGTTGATAACAGCAATGTACCGAAAAAGCTGAAAAATTCAACTCGTCAAGCAGCGCTGCTATAAAATAACTGGCATTCTTGCCTCGTCCGGCATTGTCGCGCGACGGTTTGGATTTGGCTTTACTGCCCAAGTCGCGGACACCTGCTTGCCTAGACGCAAGGTTACATCCGGTAGGACCACCATGCGGGCGTTTTCCGAGACCGCCGCCGCTGTTAGAGCGATTCCAATTCGGACGGGCGATTGTACGCAAGAGCTATTCATAGCGGAGCCTCCCTGTGTTTACATTGTCCCCGCTTCGGTTTCAGGGAAACACTGAAGTTTCAGGAGAAACCTCCTGTTGTTGTGGTGTTGAGATCGACCTCCAAAAACCAATGTCTTTCCCCCCCGTAATTTGAGGCTCCAGAATATTTGCCACCGTGTTTCATTTAACCCGGGGAACCGGCCAATCCGACTCGATTCTCTCGAAGTTTCACTAGTTTCACTCTTAATAGCCGTTTGGGAGGAGAGTATTCGAATGCCGTTTACGATGTCTTCAGGATGTGGGCTTGAAAGTACGTACGGTTTGTTCTCCTGGTTCTTCTAAAAGGAGTCTCGAGAGCGATGTTCCCTAAAACCGGCTGTTGTTTCCATATTTTCGAGGGACACGACGACACGTGATATCGGTGGGCATCTCAAAACCTCTTCCTGGTTTTGTGGTTCGCGAAATACGAGGGCGATCTTACGCCATGAGAACGTCGAACGACGCCACGAAGGAAAAAACAGGAAACGAAGATCGTGTCTAGTTACCACCGACCGAAGAGTTTGCGAGTAGATTCTGGGAAGGTCGAGCCCGATTCGGTCGGACACCAGGCAAATCACGTGAAATTATTATACCTCGTATCATATTACATACCGGTGTAACAAATGCGAATCCGAGTTTGGGTCGAATTTTAGCGGCTAGAAAACCGCTTGTAGCTCGTATTTGACGGCAGCTACTCGTATCATTCCGGAATGTACGGACTAAACCCGGTACCTTCTGTAGTACCCGGTATACTTTACGCAACGTACCGGTACGCTTTTTCAAGGATATCTGTGCCACTTTTACGTTGATATCACGAGAAACATAGTCAGCCGCGGATGTTTTCTCTTGCTTGACCTGTTTTAGGTTTAGTATTACGCGATTGCCTCGGAGTCCTTTTCGGGTCGACAGGGAACCGGTCTATACCACGCGCCACCAGAACGAGCACCCCCGCGACCGCTCCACGCCCGCGACACGCATCAGCCCTCAGTATCCCAGCGAAAACAACGGACGGAGATGCCCAACTCGGCGAGTCGGGTGCGTGGAAGGCGCCCTCCTGGGGAAGACTCCCTCTCTTCCCGGTAGAGCTGCCGCGAACGGGACCGATCCGCGGACAGGAGAGGTTTCCAACCCGTTTCGGAGGGGTTTCCGCCCTGGTGTATTTTACACCGTGCTCCCGTTTAGAGGTTTTGATTTGTATGGACAGTTTTTATTTCCCAGGGATGGAACACTCTCACCCCCCCCCCACCCCCCCTCTGGAATTTGGGCTCCGCTGTAGCCCACCGGTATCTTGGTCGTTAGATTGTCGTTTCAAGCCCCACCGCCGTCCGTTATTTTATGTTTTACATTTTAATCATACGGGTTTTAGGATTGGCTTTTTCTTTTATTTCCTCACTGTACGGTTTTTGTACGACCCCCCCGCCCCCGTTTTGATTGTACTGCGCCCACTTCATACTGTCGCTGTACGTACTGCTGTGCTGCTGTATGAAATGGTGGATGTGTCGATATATTGGTGGGTGGGATGGGTCGGTTGGTGCGTGGTTTCGTGCCTGAGGATGGTGGTGCTTTAATAGAGTCTATTTTTATCCAAGTTTTTATTTGTCCGCCGTACTGGCTCCACGCTGGCATCTAGTTCAGCGTACCTTTTGTAATGCATTATCTCTGTGTCGTTGCTTGTGACCACAGAGCGTGTTTCTCCTAGGGTGAAGAATCAGCACGGA